>JACDIV010000119.1:0-63387 GCA_022244645.1 Thraustochytrium striatum | reverse complement strand
GCAGGCGGAGCGCGAACAGCTGCTGCGCGAGCTGCAGACCATCCACGCGGTCTCGGACGCCGTGCAGAGAGCTGATGAAGATCAAGGAGCTCAACGAGACGTTCGACCTGGCCATCTGAGTCACATCACAAACTATGTTCACTGTTATCGCTCCCGCGCTAGAGCCACTCGTCCGCCCAGTCCGCCGTCTGCGTCGAGCTGGCAGAGCTATACGCGGAGGAGGCCGACTGCATCCCCGGCGAGGGCATCGACGTCGAGACCGCCTTGGCATGCGCTGGGCGGTCGCTGGGCAGCGGCGGCACCACCGGCGCGGGCACGAGCAGCTCGGGCGGCACGGGCGGGCTCTTGATGAACTCCATGTGCATCATCGCGGCCTCGTCGGCCTGCTGCACCTCGCCCGCCTCGTCGTCCTCGCTGTCGCTGCCGCTGCTGCTGTCGCTGCTGTCGCTCTTGGCGCGGGGCCGCTGCGCGAGGCCGCGCTGCATGCGCTCCAGCAGCGTCACCGCGCGCGCGGTCTGCGGGTGCGTGGCGCCCAGCGCCGCCACGCGGATGCTGAGCGCGTCGCCCTCCATCTGGCAGGCCTTCTCCGTCTCGCCGGCCTTGTGCAGCACGAGGGCCATGCGCTCCACCGTCTCGGCCACCTTGGCGTGCTCGGCGCCAAAGCACTCGGTAAACACCGCCAACGCCTGCTCAAACTTGCCCATCGCCAGGTTGAGCTCGCCGCGCCGCGCGAATAGCGCGCCCATGTGGTTGAGCAGCTCGCCCATCAGAGGGTTGCCGCCGCGACCGCCGCTGCCGCTGCTGGAGCCGCTGCTGCGGTCGCCCGCGGAGGCGGCGTCGGCCTCGAGCAAGGTACGGGCGCTCTCGTAGGCGTCAAGCGCGTCGTCGAGCTTGCACATGCTCGTGAGCACCACGCCGATGCTGTCCAGCGTGCGCGCCACGCGGCTGTCGCGCGCCTCGGCGCGGAAGGTGGTGAGCGCGGCGCCGAGAGCTGCAGCGCGCGGTCCAGCTCGCCCTGGTAAAAGGGCGATCTGAGCCAGCTTGCAGCGCTCGGCCGTCTCGCACGACTGCGCCTGGCCCTTGGGCAGCAGCGCGGCGCGGATGTCCAGCGCCTGCTCGTACGCGACGCGAGCGGCGTCCAGGTTGCCGCAGTTGTGCGAGGCGACGGCCATACGCTCGAGGATCTCCGCCACGCGAGCGTCCCAGTTGCCGTACTGGTCGCGGTACAGCTCGAGCACGCGGCGGAAAATGACCAGCGCGCGCTGGAAGCGCTCCATGGCCTCCTCCCAGCGGCTTTGCGCCGCCATCACCTCGCCTAGCGCGTTGAGCGACTCGGCCACGTCCAGCTGCCGCGCGCCCAGGTTGCTATGCAGCACCGCGAGCGCCTCGTCCTGGGACCGCTTGGCCTCCTCCCAGCGGCCTTGCCCGCGCAGCGCCACGCCCAGCTGGCTCAGCGTGAACGCGATGTCGTCCGTGCGCCGCCGCCCCTGCGCGGCCTCGAGCATCGCCAGCGCACGCTTGTGCTGCTCTTGCGCCGCCTCAAAATCGCCCAGCGAGGAGAGCAGCGCCCCGATGCGGTTGGTGGCGGATGCGAGCAGCTCGTCGCTTGGCCCTGCGCCAGCCTCTCGCGCGCTCTCCAGCAGCGCCAGCGCCTCCTTGGCCTTGGCAAGCCCGCGCTTTGCGTCGCCCTGGGCGGCCAGCAGCTTGGAGCAGTCGAGTAGCAGCTCGCCAGCTGCGGCCTGCTCCTTGGCCGACTTCCAGTGCTTGCTGCGCGCCAGAATGAGGCGCGGCGTGGTGCGCTCCAACCAGCGCGACAGCAAACCGCGCACGACGTGGTTTACGTGCGCCACGCCGCCCTCGACCTTTTTTCCACGTACGAGTGGATCAGCGCCGCATCCACTCCGCGGTCGCCGCTGCGCGCCGCGCGGATGTCCACGCACGGCAGCAGCTGCCGCAGGTTGAGCAGCGCGCTCGGGACGTTGAGGCCCTCCTTGACCAGGCCAACCGGCGCGATCTGGAACTTGCTCTCCGCGCCGGCCGCGTCGGCCACGCCGTACGCCGCCCAGAGGCACCACACGTCCGCCAGAGCGTCCGGTACCTTGTCGCGCGACGTGCTGTCCACGCAGAGCACCAGGCGCTCAAACTTGGCCACGTTGGCGTGCAGCTCCTCGCTGATGAGCGACTTGAGCCGCTTGAGCCCGGAGCTGCCCTTGGTCACGGCGGCCAGCCAGCGCTGGTTGAGCCCCAGCTGCGGCAGCCAGATGCGCAGCTCGGCCTCGGGCGTTCGGGCGATTTTCTTGCAGTAGATGCGCAGCGCGCGGTCCAGGTCGACCAGCCGCGTGCGGGGCGAGCAACTCACCATGGCGCCCGCGTGAGCAGGCCCGATGGCCTCGGGCGCCTTTTGCCGCACCGTCTCCAGGTACGGCGCGCCTGCGCCTGCGATGACGTGCCGCAGGTCGTCCAGCGTCCACTCGCCGCGCGGCTTGGGCGTCGTGGCCTGCGGCTCCACGGCGTCGCCGTTCACGGAGAGTCGCGGATTGCCGCCAACGGTGACCACTACCGCCGTCGTGCCCTTGCGGTGCTGGTCCGAGTCCTCCTTGAGGGTGGCCAGCACCAGCTCGGGCGCCACCATGCCGGACAGGATGCCGCGCACGAAGAGGCGGAACCACGAGAACGTCACCGTGGAGAAGTCCCAGTACGTGCGCGCCTTGCCGCTGGTGCTGCGCATGCTGCTGGTTGTGCTGCGGATGCTGTTCGTGGTGCTGCGGATGCTCGCGCTGAGCTTGCCGCGGCTCTTCGCGCCAGCGGCGGTGGATTTGCGCACCGAGGAAGGCCGTCCCGACGTGGACAGCGACGATGCAGCAGCAGCCGTCGCTGCTTGCGCTGCCGTCATCGACGCCGGCCGGGACGCCGAGGTAGACCGCCTCGCTGAGGCAGGTCGCGGCGTGAGCGTCGCCTCTGGCACCTCCGGGTCGGCGACCTCGGCCTTCTTCTTGGTCCCTCCCTTGCCGCCGCCGTTCTTCTTGCCGCCCTTGTTCTTCCTGAGCGCTTTCTTGGCCTCAGTCCGGAGGGCCTTCTTCGGGTCGACCGGCTTGCTCGCGTTCTTTGGGTTGGCTGGCTTGCCCGCCTGGGCCGGCGCTGGTGGCATCGGCGGCATCGGCGGCATCGGCGGGGGTATTGGTGCTGGCCCTTCCCCAGACTTTTCGCTCTCGGGCTTCTCTTCTTTCTTCTCCATTTCCTCTCCTCCTCGGCCACCACCTCCACCTCTTTCTTCTTCTGCTTTGGGTCTTCCTTTTCCTCGTCGTGGATCGCCACCGGCGCCGCTGCCCCCACAACCTCCTTCTTGTTCTTGGTGGCCTTGGCGGCGGCCTTGGCGGCGGCCTTGGCGGCCTTGGCGGCGGCAGCCTCTTCCTCCGCCGCCGCCTCGTTGCTGAGCATCGTGTCCACCTCCTCCAAGCTGAGCGTGGTCGAGCCGCTTGAGCCGCTGTCGCGCTTGCCAGCCTTGGGCTTGCGGACGCTGGTGAAGCCCTTGGAGAGCTTGTCGCGGATGCTGCCCTTGGCCAGGTGCGAGCCGCGCCTCGGGATCGCAAACTTGCTTACAAGCTTGTCGCGCAGCGTGGCGTCGTTGGCCTGGAACGCCGCGAAGACGTGCTGCCGCGGCAACGTGCGAGAGTGACGCTGCGACTTGCGGCCAAGCCCGAGCCTGGCCTTCCCGCCGCTGCCAGAGCTCGTCACGCTGGAGAGGCTGAGCCGCTTGCTCGACGGCCGCGGCTCTTCCGCCTCCTCGTCGTCGGACCGCGGCGTCTCGTGCAGCATAAGCCCCAGGTTGCGCAGCGCGTTGATGTTGGCCGACACGTAACTGCGGCGGCCATTGCTGCCCTCGAGCCACGCCGGGCGGGACGAACACTCGTCGGGGAAGAGCACCGCAATGCCGTGCAGCATCTTGGAGAAGCCCGGCACGAGCCGCACGCGGTCGCTCTCCGTGAGCTCAAGCAGCCATAGCGGCAGGAGCGGCGGCTGGCCGTCCGGCGTGCACATTTGCTCCACGCTCAGCACGCTCTCCTCCATCTCTGCACATGAGCCCGCTGCGGCCCGTGAGCGGCGTAAACCAGGACGACTCAAGCGCGCTGTCCAGGCCCACGGCAGGCTGCTCGACGGCCATCGTGACGAGCGACTCGAGCCGCAGCCGCACGTTGGGGATTCGGGTGGTGTCAAATTCCTCGCGCTTGTAGATCGTCCGCAAGCGCGGCCGCAGCTGCTTGCTCAGCACCTGCCCCTGCACCTCGGCAAAGAGGCGCGCGACGCGCTGCTGCTCCTCAAGCGGCCGCTGCGCCTGCGCCATCTCCTCGAGCTTGCGCTCCACGGTGAAGTCGCCGCGCAGAAAGTCTAGCACCTGCTCGGCCCGCAGAGGGAAGGCTTCCTTTGCCACGCTGGCGGACGCGGCGCTGTGCGTGAGGCGCTCCACGAAGACGAGCTCGGGCTCGGGCGTCGCGTACCACCTAAGGCGCACGAGCTGCGAGTTGCTGCGGCCCTCCACGCGCGCGTGGTAGGCTTCGCCGGCGACGTTGTCGAGGTAGACCGTGCTCACGAGCACGCTGCTACCGCGCATGGCCTGCACGATGCCGGCCGCGTCCTGCGCGCCGCGCGGCAAGTAGCGCACGAGCGTGCGAACCACCTCCTGCTGGTGCTCGGGCGCCACGAGGAAGCTGCTGCGGCCGCGGGCCAGCTCCAGCTGGACCATGGGCGACCATGCGGGCAGCCGCGCGAGCGGCTCGATGGCGGCCAGCAGGTGGTGCAGCAGCGGGTACAGCTTGCAGCAGCCCTCGCGGACCCAGTGCGAGTCGTGCAGCAGCTTGAGCACCTCGGCGCGGCGCTCCTGCGGTAGGAAAGGTCGTGCAGGCGCATGAGCTCGCTCACGGCCAGAAAGTTGAGGTTGACAAAGCTCTCCAGCTGCGTGAAGCGCGACAGCACCTCCCCAATAGCGTCCGCCGCTACCTGCCGCTCCGCGTCGCCGTCCACGCCCGCCTCGACCCTGCTCAGGATCACCTCCGCCTCCTCCTGCAGCACGGCCCACTGCCCCGCCACAAACGCGTCCATCTCCGCCAGCGCCTTCTCGATGCTGCGCATCAGCTCGAGCTCGCGGCCCACGCAGTCCTCGGCGCCGCCGTCCTCGCCGCTGCGTCGTCGCCCCTCGCGCGCGTCGCCCGCGCGGCCTTGGCGATGCCCTTGATCTCATCCTTCCAGCGCGGCAGGGCAGTACCGCGCCGCCCCGCCACGTCCTGCGACCGCTCGGCGAACACCAGGAAGTTCATGGTCCTGCCCCGCGCGCTATACGCCTGCGCCCTCCGCTTCTTGCGCGTGCACCTGCTCAAATCCCGCCGCCCTCCAACTCCCGCAGCCACTTGCAGGGCGCGCAAGCAGACGGCGTTACGCGCAAGCAGGCCGCCTGCGGGAGTTGGAGGGGTCGAACGAGATCCGGCACGAGGGCCTGGCGAAGTCAAAGAGGGCGGTCGGGGGGCAGCGGGGGAAGAGCCCGCGGGGGAGCTTGAACGGGCGCTGCTTGCGGCTGGGGACGTACGCCCCCGTGTGCGAAATGGGCCCCGTGTGCACCCCCTTGCGATGGGACGCACGGGTTTCTCCCTTTTTTGCGACCTCACTCGTCTCAAGTGGCGAAGGTCGAGTCTTATCGTGTGGTTCCCACCCACCCCGCACGGTCGAGTCGGATTGGTGCTGCGTTTTCGAAGGTTAGGGTGGCGGTGCATTTGCGTTCCGCGGGTTGGCCTTGTTCAGGGAGGTTGGGAGATCGAGGAGGAGCAGGAGGAGCAGGAGGAGGAGGAGGGCGAGATGCTGGGCGGCGGGCGCGGCCTCTGGCCGTTCAGCGCGGCGGGGCGGGCGATGGCGACGCGGAGGTGCTCGTGGACGAGGCGCCCGAGGTGGCCGAGCCAGCGGGACGGCCTCCAGCAGCCGCGGGTACTTTAGCGCGCTCGGGGGAGCGGCTCGGAGTGGTCGAGCCGCCGAGGGGGCCGCCGTGGTGGTGGTGGTGGAGGAGGAGGAGGACGCCCTGGCGTCCTGCTCGTGTGCCTGGACCTGAGCTACGAGACGCGCTGTACGGCTTCTTGTTCTGCTTCGCGCTGGGCTCGTTCTTCTCGTTTACAGTTAGTAGCACGTTCTTCATGCTCAAGCCGAGCAAGTTTGCCCTGAGCTATGCGCTGGGCAGCTCGCTGAGCCTGGGCAGCTCCGCCTTCTTCGTGGGGCCGCGCAGCTTTCTGCGCACCATGTTCCACGGGTCGCGCCGCGTGGCGGCCTTGGTGTACCTCGCGGCGCTTGCCATGACCTTGGTGGCGGCGCTGGTGCTAAAGTCGGGCATCCTGGCGCTCATCTGCGTGGTCATCACCTTCTCGAGCTACCTGTGGCTCATGGCCAGCTACATCCCGGGGGGTCGGATGATGCTGCGCGGGCAAGTCGCGAGCATCGCGCTGCGTCGTTGGCTACGCCACCGGATGACCAACAACCATACACACATGTACTGCTCACAATTCGTTTCGTGATCAAGATCAGTGGCTAAGCTTGCACGCCCCCGCCCCCGCCCCCGCTCTAGCTAGCTGGCTAGAAGGGAGAACGAGCAGCTCGCTCACTTTGGCCCCCAGACGCGCACCGTCCCGTCCCAGCCGCAGCTAACCACGCGGCCGCCCTCCGTGGCGACGCCGCTGACCGTATCGGCGTGGCCCTTGAGCGTGCGCAAGAGCTTGCCCAGCTCGCGTTCCACACGCGCACCGTGCGGTCGTGGCCGCCGCTCAGCACCGTGTCGCCGATGATGCCCAGGGCGGTCACCTTGCCCGCGTGCCCGCTCAGCGAACGCAGCAGCCGGCCGTCGGTCGCGTTCCACACGCGCACGACGCGGTCGCTGCCGCCGCCGACAAGCAGTGACCCCCCAGCGCCAGGCAGCACGCGCCCGGCACTCGAGCTCGAGCAACAGCTGGCCCTCGCGCCACACGCGCACGACCATCCCGGCCGCCGTGGCGACCAGGTCGTCCTCTAGGGCCACCCCGGACACGGCCTGGCCGTGGCCCTCGAGAACGTGCAGCGCCTCGCCGTCGCTCACACCGCCACACGCGCGCACAGCCGCCGCCGCCGCCGCTCACGAGCAGGTCGTCCTCCATAGCGACCGAATAGACCCACTGCGAGTGGCCGCGCAGCTCGCGCAGCGCCGCGCCGTCCGAGGCCTGCCACAGGCGGACGATCTTGTCGGCGCCGCCGCTGGCCACCACGTCGCCGCAGACGGCCAGGCCCCCACGGGCTTGTCATGGCCCTCCAGTTCGTGCTTGAGCTCGCCGTCGCTGGCGCTGTACAGCCGCACGACGCCGTCAGCGCCGGCGGCGGCCACCACGTCGCCCTCCACGGCGACGCAGTGCACGGGGCCCTCGCCGCCGCGCAGCGTCGCTCGGGGAGTCAGCGTTGGCGCCATCATCCGCCCCAGGGGCCGCTCCAGGCGCGGATCTTGTGGTCGCTCGCGGCCTTGCTCGCCTCCAGGCCGCCAGCCGCGCCTCCGACGCTGCCAGCGCGCTCTTCAGCTCCAGCGTCTGCTGGTCGCTGGCCGCCCGGCAGGCCTCCAGGTCGCCACCTCGCGCATGCGCTCCAGCTCGCCGCTCAGCTCGCGCACCACGCCCATGAGGCCCTCGGCCACGTCGCGCAGCTCCATGTCGTCCACCGCGTAGCTCGCCGGCAGCTGCGACTTGAGCTGCTCGAGCTGCGACTCGATGACCACCACCAGCCTGGTGTCCATCTACGCGAGGACACCAATTGGGGTTGGGAGAATCCATGGCCGAGCTAGACCTGCGGCCGCTCGCGCTCTGAAGCGAGGGCGAGAGCGAGGGCGAGAGCGACACCGCGTGCGCGTCGGCCTGCACGGCCTGCCTTCGTCGTGTGGGCCCGAGCTGCGGCGCGTCGGGGCCGGCCTCGTCGCAACGCAGGGCACGAAGGCACATACGCGGTGGAGGATAGCGCGCTGCGCCACGTGCACGTCCTCGGCGGCCCTTCTCGCGCTGAGCTCCCTTTGTTCCTTCCTTGCTTCCTCGTGCGCTTGTCGAGCTCGCACACGCGCCTCTGTGCCGCGCCGGTAGACGGCTCGCTCGGGCAGGGCCGGCTCGCGCTGCGGCATACCGTACGCGGGCGGGAGGGCTTGCGCTGCGCCATGAGACAGGCCCCTTGCGGCCGCGCACGTCAGACCGCCGCGCCCGGCGGGCTGCTGCCCCTGACCCGGCTTAGCAGCGCGCAGAAGCGCGTCTTGAGCGCGCGCGCGATCTCCTCGTCGAAGAGCACCTCCTGCATCACCCGCGCGAACACGCGCCGCTCGTAGTCCTCGTGCGGGTCGCCCGCCGCCGCTTGCTCGCCGAACGCGTGCACGTGGTGCGCGAAGGAGGTGTACGACCGCTCGAAGGCGGCCTCGTTGGCCGCCTCCAGCTGCCGCGGCGCTGCAGCTCCGCCTCGGCCCAGCGCGGCTGCTCGAGCATCGGCTGCTTGCCGCGACCGTGGCCATAGCGCCCCTCGGCAGCGGCAGCGGCGGCGGCGGCGGCGGCAGATGTCGCTTCACGGGCTTGGCGTTGCGCCAGCGGCTGGTTTGTGGACGCCAGCGCCGCTCGCGCCGAAAGCCGCGGCTCGCCCGCCTTGAGGCGCTGCGCGCTCTCTCGCGCGTCGAGAGCTGCGACGCGCGCTGCCCAGGCTCGGCGTGGTCCTTGACGATTTGGAGCACAAGCCGCATCAGGTCCTCCGCGTCGCCGCCAAGCTCGGCGTCGCGGCGTCGCAGCGCGTCCTGCGCTCCAACCGCGCCATGCGATCGCTCAGGACCCGAAACTCGGCGCGCAGGCCGTGCCGTCGGCCTCGCGCAGCCACGCCAATGCGCCTGCCGCCGCGGCATCACCCCCAACCGCGCGGGCGGGCGCGGCAGCCTCGCCGCCGGGCGTCGCCGCGCGCAGCTCCTCCACCACGGGCGCGAGCACGAAGCGCCCGCCAGCCTGCGGCTGCTCGTCGCCCGCCTCGTGCGCCTCCAAGTCGTCCATGGGCACCTTTGCGGGCCGCGAGAGCAACCGTCACGCAGGTGAACAATGACGTGACATGGCCCGCCGTGTGACGTGAGCAAAGGTCAGTCAAATGTCGGTCAATGAGTCTTCGGGGTCGTACTCCTCCACGCCTTGCCGTGGCTTCGCCGCCGGCCGCGACTCGGGCGCAGCGCCGACGTTGGCCCACCGCGTGGAGTTCTCGTCGGCGGCGTGCGCTAGCCTCGGCAGGCACTGCGCGCGCGCCTCGGCCGCTTGCCACGCCTCGCGCGCCGCGTGGAGCTCCTGCGTGAGCGCCTCCAGCACCGAGGCCTCGCGCTGCCGCTTTGGCGGGTGCCAGCCCTCCACGGGCGCCGCCGGGGCCGCTCGCTTGGGCTCGAGGCCGACTCCGTGCGCTCCGTACGCCACGCCGTGCGCCGCGCCGTGCGCGGCGCCGTGCGCGACTTCGTGCGCTGCCGCGTGCGCTTCGTCGTGTGCCACGCCAGGGGCTATGCTGTGCGCCATATCGTGCGCTGTGGCGGAGTGCGGGACGCCGCCGTATAGGTTGCTGCTGCTGCCGTTGCCGCTGCTGGCGCTGCTGCTCAAGTTAGGCACGGCGTGGTGGACCGAGTGCACGTGCGGCACGGGCTGCCACGCTCTACCGTCCCAGGTGGCCGCGACGCCGTCCGGCGGCGGGACCTCCGGCACGTTGGACACCGTGAAGTCGCGCTTGACCGACCACACCACGCGCTGCTCACCCGTCTTCTTGTCCTCCCGCGTCTTCCACACGAACGACTCTGGCCGCAGGTGCCAGTACAGGTAGGCCACGGTGGTGGCGTCCTTGAGGGCGTTCCTGCCGGGGCGCAGCAGCTGCTCAATTTCGCGCCGCCGCTGCCGCTGCCGCTCCATGTCCTCGGGCACCGTGCCTCGCAGCGCGGTCACCGAGAATTTGCGTCCATCGCTCAGTCCGGCATCGTACTGGTCCCTGCACCACTGCAGCGAGCACGCGCAGCGCAGCACGCGCCGCTTGCCGTCGCGCCGCGCGCGCCGCCTCTCGCCGCCGCCGCCGCCGCCGCCGCCCTCCTCGGCGCCGAGCGCTCGGCGTGCCATCGCGCAGCCGTCTTTGTGGTTGGGTCCGACGGAGTCCGCGGCCGGGTCCGCCCGATCTTTCTTTCTTTTTCCCCACTCCCCTCAATGATGACGCAATGATGACGTCATCAGCCTCTCTGCTTGTTTCCATCCCACAGTCCGCGTGGATGTGGTGTGATTGAGGGGATCATAGATCGATTGATCGATCGATCGATCGATTATCGATCGATCGATTATCGATCGATCGATTGAGGCCAAAGGTCGTTCATTGGTCAAGATGAACGCGGATGGACTCGCAGGCCGAGCTGGTGCTGGGCTGCTGGCGTTGCGGCTGCTCATGTGGCAGCACGGCATGGTCGGAAGGCGATGGCCTGGATATGCACGGTCTCGGGACAAGGTGACAGCGCGCATGGCGGAGGGAGACGTGAATTGCCGGGTATGGGCGAGCTCCTGCCGATTTTTGTGTCCTGTTTTAGTCGCGCTGGGCGCCTACTCGGACTTTGCGCCGCTCTCTACGCTCTTGGGCTAGAGCTCGAGGCGGCTAGCCCGGGGCCGGGGCGGGAACCTGACGTGGCCCGTGTACACGTGCAGGTCGAAGGGGCGGACGCCGCTGCCCGTGAGCTCGCGCAGGGCGGGCACGAAGCGGCACGTGGTCCCGTGCTCGGGCCAGTGGCCTTGCTGGCAGGCTGCGCTGCAGTACTTTGCCACGCGGCACTGGCCGCACTGCTTGAGCTTCTCGGCCAAGTCGGCCTCCGCGGCGCCGCACTTGCAGCACGCGCTCACATCGGCCAAGTGGAGCGCGTCAAAGTACCTGTCCGCGGCGCCCCTGAGCGCTGCCAGCGGGCCCGGGCAGACCTCAATGAAGGGCAGCGACTCGTCCTCCAGACGGATGCCTACCGAGCCGTCGATAAACCTCTTCTTGTTTACGTAGCGAAAGGCGAGCACACGGCCCGGCTTGACGCGGGAAAAGACCTCCTCCTGGAAGGCATCCATGTGCTTGTCAAAGTAGCCCGCCACCTTGAACTCGACGCCGTCAGAGTCGTGGCAGACGACGACCGGCCTAAAGTACGGCTCCACGCGGGAGATCTGCGCCAGGAACGTGAAGTGCAACCGCGGCTCGAGCGACCCTCTTTCCCAGCCCGAGTAGCGCGCTCTGGTCAGCTCGGTCACCTGGACAAAGTCGTCCACGTCCTGCAGTCGCGTCGGGAAGTACAGCGGCTGTCGCAGCAGCGGGGTCTCCACGCCCATCGCGCTCAGGTTTGGTTGCCTGCGCGCCACCACCTTGCCTCCGGCTCTCGCAACGCGCTCTGGTTTCTTGGCATGCCAGGCTCCTTGGCTTTGGCGGCGTGATGCAGCCGCCGCCGCCGCCGCCGCCGCCGCCGTCGTCGTCGTCGTTGTCGTCCGTGCTACTCGGCACGCCCCGAGCCCGAGCGCTCGAGCGCTCGGCTCGGGCTCTAGAGAGCAGCCGCAAGCTTCGCCTCGAGGTCGCGCAGCTTGGACAACTCGTCCTCCAAAGCGCGCACGCGGTCCCGCACGCGGTCCAGCCGCCGCGGCGCGCGCAACTCGGCCTCGTAAGGCCCAAAGTCCATGCCCAGCGGCTCCCAGCGGCGCTTGGCCATCTCGAGCGTGTCGGCCTCCTCCCAGATTGCGGCGCCGGGCAGCGGGAAGCCCAGCACGCCGCGCTGCGCCGGGCTCAGCGCGACCATCATGCGCTCCACGTGGCCCACCTCGGCCTGGTCCGCGAGGCCCGTGAGGATGCGCTTGATGTTGTACGCGAAGCGCATCACGCCCGGCCCCCACGAGGTGATGTGCGTGGCGCTGCTTGCCCGCAGCACCATGTTGACGACCAGGCGGGT
Organism: Thraustochytrium striatum; assembly: GCA_022244645.1. Taxonomy (NCBI): domain Eukaryota; class Bigyra; order Thraustochytrida; family Thraustochytriidae; genus Thraustochytrium; species Thraustochytrium striatum. The sequence continues at coordinate 51,410 of JACDIV010000119.1, read as the reverse complement.
CTTGCCGGGCGCGATGGGCCGCCCGCGGTGCCACAGGTCGTGCCGATACAAAAGCACGGTGCCCACTTTGAAGCGCACGAGCTCTTCCCGCGCGTACAACGCAGCGCGCCGCTCTCGCGTCGCTGGGTCAAGCGAGTCCTCGGCTTGCTCGCGGTCGTTCACCCACGGCCGAGCGCCCACGCCGGGCATATCCAGGTACGGGCGCTGGTACGCCGCGTCCTCGGCGCCCGAGCGCGGCACGACGCCCGTCTCGCCAGCGCACTCGCTCGAGTCGTCCAGGTACACGATGACGGCCAGCGTGTTGGGCCGGTCAAAGGGCGGCGGGTGAAGCGAGTCGTGGTTGGGAAAGTCCATGTGCATACGCTGCTCCACGCTCGCGAAGAAGGGCCGCTTCTGCCGCGCCTCCTCCGCCTCGCCGCGCTTGATCCAAGCGTCCGCCTGCGTCAGGCGCACGTCCGAGGTGCGCAGCAGGCGCCGCGCGGCCGCCACGATCCTCTCGTGCAGGAACAGCTCGTTGAGCGGCTCCGTGGCGCTCGGGAACTCGAACTGCCCGCTACTTCCGAACGGGTTGGGTCCCGAGGGCTGCGCCGCCGCCGCATAGCACGCCGCGCGCGCCTTTTGGCACACCTCGGGCGGAAGTAGGAAGGTCGTGCAGAAGCCGGCCTCGCGCCACTGCGCCTCCTGCGCCGCCGAGAGCTCTACCTCCATCGCGCCACCCACCTCGCCTCGCCTCGCCTCGCCTTGCACAGACCTTCCCACAGCCGAATCTTTTTCGTTGCAGTTGCTGGCTGCAACAACTGCAACCCTCTGCAGGAGGAAAGCAGCAAGCAGAAGAGAACGGCTGGCGGTGACAGGATTTTCTTGGGAGCGGCTGGCGTGCTCGTTTTTGAGGGCCAGGTTGCTGCTCCTGGAGCTTGGCGAGGGGGTGGGCGCGGTCCGCGCGATCGGAGCGTTCGCAATCGACCAGGCGTCCAGACGGGTGACGCCCAGCGATGCCACGCCTAGACGTCACGTGGCTCGAGAGGTGCTGTGAGAAAGTTGACTGGCGACAAGGGCAAAGACATAGGCATGGTTGCCAAGGGTTGGGCATTGTTCCTTCCGGCGAGCGCGCGGGGCGGGTGTCGCTACAACCAAAGGCCACCAAGCCAAGGTCGCGCGGCTGCGCTGACGGTCATGACTGGCCTATCGCGCCAAGTACTAAGCCGTGAGCGGTGCCCGCACAAGGGGGCCGGCGCTCAGTGCCGTACTTGTCTCAGGAGACGGAATCCGGTAGATGATACCGCGGCAAGCGTAAGAACCGTGTAGGACCTGCCGTCTTGTATATTTTTGTGTGACAGATTGCGTTGGGCATGTTGCATACCTCTGCTTGACTGTATTGTTTTCTGGGATCCTGCGCGTGGCTGTGCGCCCAGCTACTTCTCAGACACCAGCTCGCAAAATGCAGCATTCCGGATCCGCTCGAACACATCCGGAAAACCCGAGTCATGACTCCGCCAATGACCTCTTCTCAGTCACACTCACCTCGCGCAACGGCCACAGGTCTGGAGCCATCACCCCTGGCGACGAAACGGCACGCGAAGCAGCATGTTGCCGTTGAATGAGGTAGTTTCGATCCGGTTGAGGTCATTGGCGGAGTCATGACTTGAGTTGTTCTAGACGTGTCCGAGCCGATCCAGAATGCTGCATTCTGCGAACTGGTGTCTGAAGAGTACCTGGGCGCACAGCCACGTGCAGGATCTCCGCAAATTATACAGTCAAGCAGAGGTATGCAACCTGCCCAACGCAATCTGGCACACAAAAATATAGAAGACGGCAGGTCCTACCTGGGCCTTACGCATACCACTGTATCACCTACCGGATACCGTCTCCTGAGACAAGTACGGCACCTGGCCAATGCCCCGTTCTTGAGACGGAAAAACCTCCATGCGAGTATTTCCGGATTTGCCGAGGTTCACAAGGGTCCAAACCTTCCCGGGTCAATTTCGAAGTTCGTCCGTGAGAGCGAAAGCGACAGGCAGCGCGTCTGCGAGGCTCGCTCCGTACGTAGCATTCACACGTGGCCATCCCAATGGGCGGCGACGGCAAGCGCTGGGGACGGGCGCGGGGCCCGCGCGAGCGTTTCGCCCCCCGTCGATGCGTTCGGGACCCCGCAAACTCGCGAAGGGCCTGGGCAAGGCCCCAGTCGCTCAGGCACTCCCCATCCAACGGCTACAGATGCTGATTCATGCTTGTGATTCCATCAAAAAAACGGCGGGGGCTCCTGATCCTTCCTCCTCCTCTTCGAGACCACGACGCCCAGAACGCGAACACGGAGAACAGAGGCAGCAGCACGACAGCACGACAGCACGACCGACGACATCGACGCGACCGACCAGACCGATAGCACCGACAGCACCGACAGCACCGACCAGACGAGAGCATCATGAGCACGCGGCTGACCATCGCTCGCGCTGAGCACGAGCTCAAGAAGATCAAGCAGGAAGACGAGGAGGCAACCGTGGTCGAGCTGGAGGCCAAGGCCGTGGACAAGGACGACACGACAGGCCAGACCAAGCACGTTATGAAGGAGAAGACCATGGCCAAGACGAAGATCAAGAGCATCGAGGAACGCACGGCCGAGTCGATCCAGAAGCACATGGACCGCGTTCGCGAGGCGTACAAGGCGCGCCAGGCGCACCAGGCGCGCGATCGGGGCAAGACGCAGCAGACCAGCCTGGCCAAGCGCAACAAGACCGCGGCCACGGTTGTCAAGCGCAACAACAAAGCGGTCGCGGTGGCGAAGAGCAGCAAGAAGATGACCTCAAAGAAAGAGGCCACCGTTGCGCCGGACCGGGTGGCAGGGCCCGCCACCGACCGTCGCGTGCGTCTCGGGTCTAGCCCCGTCAAGTGCGCCTGCGGCCGCTACTGGACGAACGGAGCTGCAAAGCAGGAGCATCGCTCGCCAGCACCGGCGCCGACGCCACAGCGCCGCTCGCCGGAGAAAACAGCACAGCCGCAGCGGCAGCGCGCCCTGCCGACGGCCCCGCCGTCGCGCCGTGGCCAGAGCAAGGCGACCGACAAGCTGGTGATCTCGCCCGAGCGGCAAGTCCCGATCAAGTCGGATGCCGGCGTTGACACAGCCATCGCCGCAGTCGACCAAGACGTCGCTGTTGCCAAGGACGAGGACAACACGGTCGCGGACCAGAACGTCGCAGCCGCCGCCAACGTGCCCGGGGTGCCCACCACGCCGCAGATGATCGCCAAGCCGATCAAAGCCGAGCGCAGCGAGCCCCTCACAGAGCTGAACGCTGCACCGTGGCCTGCAAGCCAGGCTGCCAGCCCCTGCAACGGCGTCCGCAATGGCTGGGACGGCTCCCGCGACGACTGCGGCAGGAATGACACGTGGAACCCTGCGGCCGAGAGCGCGCTGCAGCTTGAGAGCAAGGCCTCATCCACATGCTTGGTGAGCAGCGGCAGCAGCAGTAACGTCGATACCACGCCGAGCGTCCGAGTGATGGTGCGCATCAAGCCCTATGGCCCCGAGACCGACGACGAGCAGCCCAGCGAGCGCGCCTGCCTGCAAGTCGCAGAGGACGAGGTGCGGCTCAACGGCGACGGCGGGCAGGTGTTCGCCTTCGACCGCGTCTTCGGCGAGCAGGACGGGCAGGAGGAGGTCTTCCGCGTTGCCGGCAAGCCCATCGCGGAGAACGCGCTGGCCGGCTTCAACGCCAGCATCTTTGCCTACGGCCAGACGGGCAGCGGCAAGACCTACACCATGCAGGGCCGGCCCGAGGACGAGGCGCTGCGCGGCCTGCTGCCGCGGGTGCTCGAGCACTGCTTTGTGGGCCTCGACAAGCTGCGCGCTCGCGGCGCCGTCGTGGTGGCGCACTGCAGCTACCTGGAGATCTACAACGAGCATGTGTTCGACCTGCTGGAGGAGGTGACGGACAAGGAGCGCCGGCAGCCCGGGTACAAGCAGGCGGCCAAGGCGGTGCGCGAAGACAAGAAGCGCGGCGTGTACGTGGAGGGCGCCGTGGAGCAGAGCGTCACGTCGGTGGACGAGGCCGTCGCGCTGGTCTCGCGAGGCGCGAGGAACCGGCACGTGAGCCCGACCGACATGAACCGCGAGTCGAGTCGCTCGCACGCGATCTTCACGCTCGTGCTGGGCGGTGCGGCTGCCGGCCAGCGAGGGCGGGACGGAGAGGACGCAGCAGAGCCGCGTTAACCTGGTCGACCTCGCAGGCAGCGAGCGGCAGCGCACCCCGCAGCAGGTGGCGGCGAGACTGGCAGAGAGCAAGTACATCAACAAGTCGCTGTCGGCGCTGGGCAACGTGGTCTCGTCGCTAGTGGAGCGCAGCAAAGGCCGCAAGCAGCGCCACGTTCCGCACCGCGACAGCGTCTTGACCTACCTGCTGCGCGACTCGCTCGGCGGCAACACCAAGACGAGCGTCATCGCCACGGTGAGCCCCGACGCTGCCAACGTTCAGGACACGCTCTCCACGCTGCAGTTCGGCCAGCGGGCCAAGCGCGTGCGCAACGTGGTCAAGGCCAATCTCACGCAGGCTTCGGACGTGCCAGCGCTGCGTCGCGAGATCAAGTGCCTCCGCAACGAGCTGGCTAAGCAGCAGCAGCAGCAGCAGCAGCAGCAGCAGCAGCAGCAGCAGGCGAACGCAAGCGACGTGAAGGAGCAGTTGCAAGAGGCGCTCGCGGCGCAGAACAAGGCGGAGACCGAAGCGCAAGCCGAGCGCGTCAAGTACGCCACGCTGGAGAGCGAGAAGCAGCGCCTCATGGCTGCCAATGTGGAGCTGACGAGGCTGTACGAGCTTAAGGAGAGCGGCGAGGGCGACGACGAGGCCGTGCTCGATGTCGAAGCGGACGGCGTGGCCCTGCGACGGCAGCTGATCGTGGCGAAGGCCAAGGTCTCCTCGCTTGAGCTGGAGCTCTTTGAGGCGCTTGAGTCGCACGCAACGTGTCAATCGACGTCCGGTGGCAGTGGATGGCGACGGCGCTTCTCCGACGCGCGTGAAATAGTTCGCAGGCAAGCGTGTCAGCGTGCTGCTCGAGGCGTTGGGCGGCGATGCTGCGGTCAACGCCGGCACGGCGATGATTTTCTTCGGGCGCGGACTCATTTTTTCCTCTGCGGCGCGACAAGACCACGCGTCACTCGACGCCCAGGATAGCGCAGCGGCAGGACTCTCTGCTGACGACCGGCAAGCCGCCGCTTCCGCCCGACTGACGCGTCTTGATGCTGTCGATGGCCGAGGCTCGACTCAGAATATCTGGAGTCCCTGCACCGGGGCCAGCCACACGACGCGCGCGGGTGAGGCTGCCACACGAGTCTGGCGTGTTGGCATGAGGTAGTTGAACGCCCATGCCTCGCGACGCGGCAGCTCAACCAGGATAGCGAACAATCAATATCACGAAACAGTTCTTGTCCAGGACGGTGACGCGCATGAGCGGGTTGCGGGGCGTGTCGTAGCCAATGGTCGACAGCTGCTTGTCGTATGCGCCGAGCTCGTGCTGGCTCAGGTGGTTGTTCTCCTTGAAGCCGTAGATGGAATCACGTGCACAAAGCCCTCGCCGTTGAGCAAGCGCTCGTTGCCGCTCTCGGGCTATCGCACTGGGCCCGGGATGCTTGGTGCACAGCTCGGCGTTCTCGTCGCTGCCGGCGTCGAGACCTGGCAGGCTCAATCTGCTACTGCCATTGCCACACGCGTGGCGGCCGAACGTCGCTCCACAGCTGGTTGGCGGATTCTTGCATGTTGCGCCGCGAGAAAGGAAAGGTCACGCTGCCCGATCGATTGCGGTGGATGAGCTCCCTGATGAACGGTGTTGCGAGGTAGTCGCGGCGCTGAAACGGCATCGACTCCACCTTGTTCAGTAGGTCCTTTGCGAAGGGCGGGCACGTGTCAATGTACTCTCTGAAGTCGGTAAAGCCCGCCAGGTTGGGCTGTGCCTCGTGCACGAGCAGCACCGGCTTGCCGCCTTGATCGCCGTCTCGAGCTCCATGCATACCGCCGCACTGGAGAAGACGCCCTTGGTGAGCAGCAAGAGATAGCACTTTGCCGCCTTGATCCCGCAGCGCATCTCGGGCTCCGCTAGGTTGCCGCTCGTGCCCATGTCGTGCCAGGCCCGGACGCCTCGCGCCTCAAAACTTGGCGGCCAGAATGCCCGCCATGTCTGCGGCCGTGCTCTGCTTGTGGCTGATGAAGACATGGTACTCGAGCCCCGCGGGCAGCTTCTTCAGGCGATGTTTGGGCACGTTGGTGCCCTCGGTGTCAGAGTCCAGCGCACCCACAGCCTCGTCCTCGAAGAAAGGCGCAAACTCCGCCACGTCAGCTTTCTTGCGCGAGTTGACCGCCCTGATCTTTTTCTCGTTGCTCTCTCGTGCCTTCACGAGGGCCTTGTACTCCACCATCACGCCCGCTTGCGTGGGCGACTGCAGCAGCAGCTTCCATGGCAGGTCGCGGAACATGAGCTCACGCTGCTCGCGGAACATGGACACGAGCCGCTTGAGCGTGGCCGGTCCGTTTCTGCGCCCTCGATCAGCACGATGCGAATCGCGTCGCCCTCCTCGACAAAGGCGACGGCGTCATCTTCAAGGTTGATCACAGCCCGGCTGCGGCTCAGCTCAGGGTCCTCAACGCCAAAGGACGCACACGTCGACACCAGCCGCTGGAACACGCCCTTCGGAAGGAAGAACTCGGAAAAGTCGAGCACGCAGGTCAAGCCGCTGTCAAAGTCGCTCAGGTCCAGCGCTTTGTCCTTGCGCTCCTGCGCCATCAGGCTCGTCACGAGGTACTTGGTGCCGCGCGTCTCCTGCGAATAGTCGCTCAAGAGCATGGTGTCCTTCATAAAGTCGATCAGGTACTCCACCTGCTCGTCGCCACAGGAACTCGAGGAGCTTGCGCGACGCTCCACCAGTCTTGCGAAAGTCGGCGAGGTCTGACATGAGGCCGCGCTGCTGTATGTCCTTGTCGAAGAACTTGTCCTCGACGTGCAGCTCGTCGTTGATGACGGCGGAGAGCTTGTTCAGGAGCCACTGGGGCTCGATCACCACAACGTCGTGCAGCCGGGCCGTCGCGCGCTGGTGGACCACAACGCCGAGCTCGTGAAGCAGAGCGAGCATTGCCTCTGTGTCACGCTTGGCCATCCCATACTCGGCCGCCATCTGCACGACACGACCGAACGTGACGTACTTGAGCTTGCTGACCAGGAGATCGTCCAACACCTTGAGCCACGCGAGCGGGACGCGCCGGCGCACGCACTCGAGCTTGAGTGCCGCCTCCTGGACGACCGTGCGCAGCCCAGCCGCGCGCGACGCTGAGGTGCTGCTGTTGTTCACGGGAAAGAAGCGGAGGCGCTGCGCGTCGTTCCGCAGAACACCATACTTGTCGACACTCAGTTCCTCGCGCAGGAGACGGTCCACCTCCTTGTGCTCAACGCGCGACGCCACGAGGTCCAGATGCGTCCCGACCAACACGATGGGGCGCCGGGGGCGTGCAGATTGACCGAGTTGAGCCAGAAGCGGACAAAGTCCAGCGCCGAGGCCTGCGTCGCATCGTCAAGCAGCTTGCGCATGCTGAACACCAGCAGGTACACGCCCTCGCGGCTCAGGAAGATGTGGTGCAGCGCGTAGAACACCTCCTGCCCGCCGTAGTCCCAGATCGAAAAGCTCACATCCGCAGTTCCGTCGTCCGCGCGCGCGGTCAGCGCCTTGACGGCCTCAAAGTCGAAACGCTTGGCCACGTCGTGCTCCTCGACGAGCTTGCGCGTGGGCTTTGGCGGGGCCGGCGGATGTTCCGCGTCTGCAACGGGCTCCGACGGCTTGGACCGCCCCAGCGAGAGGCGGCTCAGCGAGTTTCGCACCGCCTTTACGGCTTTGGCTGTCATGCTTGCGCGCTTAGTCCCCGCTGTTCGCTCGGAGTCCGTGGCGCGGGACGCCGCGGCCTTGCAGGCCAAGAGGTCAAAGTCGCTTTCGCCCGCCGGCCGCTCCTGCCAGTCCGTGGCGCGCGTGACCTTGAGGTCCACGCCCACGGTAGACTCGTGCGCCGAGACTGGCGCCATGCCCAGCAGCGAGCGCACCGTCGACGTCTTGCCCGCCGCGCCTTCGCCGATGATCATCAGCTTGGCGCGGCCCCAGGCCTCCTTGTCGCCCGCCTCGATCGCGTCCCGAAAGTGCTTCTCCAGCCGCGTCCTCTCGGGCTTGTTGGCCTTGTTCGCCTCGAGCTTGTCCCTGATCTTGCGGAGGAGGACATCATCGTCAATGTTGTTCTTCGAGAGACTGCGCCATCGCACCGCCAGAGGTCAGTCTTTCCGCCGCCGCCATTCAAAGAACGCACGCGCCAGCCTCTCAGCCAATCTCACAGCCAGCCTCTCAGCCTGCCTGCCTGCCACATTCGAGCGTGAGGCTGCGGGACATGTGTGTGCTGACCGACTAACCGAGTCCCGTCTCGTGACTTACTCAAGCGTCTGCAGTGACTGGTTCGTCTCCAGGGCCTTTGCCACGGCCGTCGCGCCTTCTGGACTGATGTTGTTGTCCTCAAGACTGCGCCATCGCACCGCCAGAGGTCAGTCTTTCCGCCGCCGCCATTCAAACGCATGCGCCTGCCTCTCAGCCTGCCTGTTTGCCACATTCGAGCGCGAGGCTGCGGGACATGTGTGCCGACCGACCAAACAACCGCCTCCCGTCATGTGACTTACCTGAGCCACTGCAGCGACTGGCTGTTCTCAAGGGCTTCCGCCACAGCCGTCGCGCCCTCCGGACCGATTTTGTTGTTCCCAAGACTGCGCCATCGCACCGTCAGTAGTCAGTCTCCCCGCCGCCGCCATTCAAACGCACGCGCCTGCCTCTCAGCTTGCCTGCCTGCCACATTCGAGCGCGAGGCTGCGGGACATGTGTGTGCTGACCGACCAAACATCCGCCTCCCGTCCTGTGACTTACCCGAGCACCTGCAGCGACTGGTTGGTCTCCAGGGCCTTGGCCACGGCCGTCGCGCCCGCCGGACCAATGTTATTCTTGTAAAGACTGCGCCATCGCACCGCCAGAGGTCAGTCTTTCCGCCGCCGCCATTCAAACGCACGCGCCTGCCTCTCAGCCTGCCTGCCTGCCTGCCTGCCACATGCGAGCGCGAGGCTGCGGGACATATGTGTGCCGACATACCAAACAACCGCCTCCCGTCCTGTGACTTACTAGAGCGCCTGCAGCGACTGGTTGGTCTCCAGGGCCTTGGCCACGGCCGTCGCGCCCGCCGGACCAATGTTATTCTCGTAAAGACTGCGCCATCGCACCGCCGGAGGTCAGTCTTTCCGCCGCCGCCATCCAAACTCGCGCCTGCCTCCTCTCAGCCTGCCTGCCTGCCACATTCGAGCGCGAGGCAGCGGGACATGCGACTGACCAAACAATCGCCTCCCGTCCTGTGACTTACTAGAGCGTCTGCAGCGACTGGTTCGTCCAGGGCCTTTGCCACGGCCGTCACGCCACCGGACCGATTTTGTTGATCCCAAGACTGCGCCATCGCACCGCCAGAGGTCAGTCTTTCCGCCGCCGCCATTCAAACGCATGCGCCTGCCTCTCAGCCTGCCTGCCTGCCACATTCGAGCGCGAGGCAGCGGGACATGTGTGTGACTGACCGACCAAACAACCGCCTCCCGTCCTGTGACTTACTAGAGCGTCTGCAGCGACTGGTGGTCTTCAGGGCCTTTGCCACGGCCGTCGCGCCTCCGGACCGATTTTGTTGTCCCAAAGACTGCGCCATCGCACCGCCAGAGGTCAGTCTTTCGCCGCCGCCATCCAAACTCGCGCCTGCCTCCTCTCAGCCTGCCTGCCTGCCACATTCGAGCGCGAGGCAGCGGGACATGTGTGTGCTGACCGACCAAACAACTGCCTCCCGTCCTGTGACTTACTGAGCTCCTGAAGCGACTGGTTCGTCTCCAGGGCCTTGGCCACGGCCTTCGCGCCTCCGAACCGATGTTGTTCTTCAAGAGACTGCGCCATCGCACCGCCAGAGGTCAGTCTTTCCGCCGCCGCCATTCAAACGCATGCGCCTGCCTCTCTCAGCCTGCTTGCCACACCCGAGCGCGAGGCTGCGGAACACTTGTATGCCGACCGAAAAGCCGCCTTTCGTCCTGTGACTTACCTGAGCTCCTGAAGCGACTGGTTCGTCTCCAGGCCTTGGCCACGGCCTTCGCGCCCTCCGAACCGATGTTGTTGTCCCAAAGACTGCGCCATCGCACCGCCAAGGTCAGTCTTTCCGCCGCCGCCAACCAAACTCGCGCCTGCCTCTCAGCCTGCCTCTCGGCTACCACATTCCAGTATGCGCCGTAACTACCGCAGAAACTTGAGCGTCGCGCTTTCCCGAGCTCTGCGGCGACCTGCGCCGCGCCCGCATCGCCGAAACTTTGAGGACTCAGGAATCTTCACCTTGTGCTGCCCATATCGGATCGCCTGAAGCCCGTCCTCGAGGGAAGACGCCACGTAGTAGCGTACTTATCGATCTTGCCCATCGCTCCAGCGCTCGCTCCAGCCGCCCGAGCAGCAGCCTCACCACGCCAACCTCTGCCTTGCCGCTGGGCTGTCTGCAAGAAAGAAGCGAACTGGTTTTCCGCACAGAAATGCATCTTCCTTCCTTGCAGAGCTTTGACACAACCGCCGTCAGTCACACGGCAACGAACGACCCTCATCATCATTCGGTGCGTGACTCGCAGTTGGATGGATGTGTGTGTGCGAAACACTCATCCCTCCGCACAAGCAGAGACGGGAACTGACATGTGAACCAGCTTGCTCTCGCGTCGTCATTCGGCACCAGAGCCAGCTCCGCAAGCACTGACAAGCAGGTGCGTTTCGCTCTGTCGGCAAACGCGTCACCCGGTTGTCCATGCCCTCGGTCGATGATGGCACTGCTGTTTGTTCCGACCTGGTCCTGCTCGAGCGCAGCAGGCGCAACGATTGCCTTGGGCGATGCGGCCAGCCTTGCAGCGAACAACAACGTGCTGCCCACAGCGAGGCAGGTAGTAGGCCAGGAGGCTGCGGCGGGCAAAGCGAGGCGGCGGGCAAGCCCGAGGCGGCTACGAGGCGTGGCCCAGCACGGCGTGGCAGCGAGCGCAAGCAGCTCAACATCGCATGCTCCTTGCTCGGCCGCAACAAAGATATTTTCGCCTTGGGTGGAAGGCATAGCGCTGCTGCGCCGAGCGGACGCGCAGGCCAAGCCCAGGCCGGCAGCGCGCGCGCACGCGCAAGAGAGAGACACGTAGAGACGCCTGCCTAGCCTTCCAGGTCATTAGCAGCGCCCTGACGTTCACCTTGCAACCATGGCTGCACACCACAGCGAGGATGAGCCCTGGCTCGTGCTGTGCTCGGGAAACGAAGGCGAGAGCGAGCAAGAGACGGGCGAGGGGAACAGCGGTCTGCCGCATTGCATATCCACTCTGCTCTGCGGCGATGGCAGCCACTACAAGCGCCTGCTCGAGACGCTGACCGAGCTGCGCGGCGAGGCCGACCTCGGCTTGCCGACCATTGTGGTCTGCGGCGTGCAAAGCCACGGCAAGTCGTCCACGCTCGAGCGCATTGCGCAGCGGGAGGTGTTCCCGCGGGACTCGAGTCTCAGCACGCGCATGGTGGTGCGGCTCATGCTGCGCAACAGCGCCGCGAAGGAGACCAAGGCGCGCATCTTTGACACCGAGGAGGACAAGGGCATTCGGCCGTCGTGGACCGACGTCCCGGAGGGCATGTCAGTGCCCGAGGCCACCAGAGCCATCATGCGAGACTTTGTCAACAGCAATCACGAGGGCGACTCGAGCGCCATCGACTGTCGCCACGAGCTGCAGGTGATGCTGCAGGCGCCCAACGTGCCCACGGTCGACCTGGTCGACCTGCCGGGCATCGATGGCCTTGCGGACGACGCTGGCTCCATGCTCCTCGCCAAGCAACTTGGCCAATGAGCACACGCTGGTGGTGGCGTTGCGTGCGCAAGCGACAAGCTGATTAGGGCCAACGCGGTCTGGCGCCTCTTGTCTGAGAGCGAGAACCCGCCGTGGTGGCGCTTACGCACATGGACATGAGCCGGCAGAGCGCTGCGGATATAATCGACATTCTCAACAAGCAGCCCAAGTTTGTGGCCGAGTGCGGCAGCGTGCAGAGCGTCATCCCTGTGGTCAACCGCGACACCCTGAGGGCGAGCGAGCAGGTCTCGCTAAAGGACGCTCTGGCCTCGGAGAAGGCGATGCTGGCGCCCAAGCTCGAGGAGATCGGCGTGCGCTTCGATCCGAGCCAGCATGGCATCTGCGCCGTCGTCGGCGCTCTAGGCGACATGCTGCACGAGTACATGGCCGATACTTGGGTGCGCGCCGAGCTGGACGAGCTGAGCTCTGAACTCGTGCCGATCGCCAAAGAGCTCGGTGAGCTCGGTGCGCAGCCTCAAGTCGTGACGCGCGACGAGATCGACGAGGCCATCGAGACCGCCTGGGCGCACTTGTTGTCTTGCGACCTCGACCAGTGGCACGCGGCCATTGATGTAAACAGTTCTACTGACGAGGAGACCGAGTCTGTCGTACCATTAGGGCTGCGCATTGAGCAAGCTGGCGACCTGGAGCAGCAGTTTGAGACGCTGCTGGACGGGCGCATGGTGGCTGCTCTTCGCAGTGTGCAGAGCATGCTGGTTGAGAGCATCCAGTCAGTGTGCGCAGAGCCGCCGGTCAAACTCGTGCGCTTCAGTGCCATCGTCCAGCTGTGCCAGGAGGCCCTCCAGGACGTGTTTGAGGCGGACAAGTCCAACATCAGGAGCAAGATCACCGACAGAACGCAGCGTATGATCGAAGATGCCATGCTCTCGCTAAACGCGAACGACGTTGACGTTTCCGTGCTCAACGACGACGTCAGGACACTCGTGTTCAAGATCGTCGCGTACAGTCTTTTGCGGCGCGGGGCGTTCTTGTCGGCTATTGCGTCGCGGCTCGGGACGGGTGTGCAGCCTGCGCTGATCGTGGACGCCGACGCGGAGCGTCGACAGGAGCTAAATTGCAAGATCAAGCTGATCAGCGACGCCGTCAATGTCCTGTCGGCCATATCGCCGACGTGCCCAGAGACCAAGCAGGTCGTTGCAGACATCGACAAAGTGGTGGAAGAGTCCAAGAGCGGCCGTGTAAGCAGCGACTCGATCAGCGCCATCTCGGAGCGGATCGGGTGATCTGCACTCTGCGTGCGAGGGACATGGCTGCACGCCGCTGCACTCGGCCTGCAAAGCTGGTCACGAGGCCGTCGCCAAGCTGCTGGACAACAGCGCCAACGTGCACGCCAAGGACAAAGAGGATGGGCCGCTTGGCGTCGCAACGCCTCCCCCTGCGAATAGCCATGAGTATGTCGCCATGCCACCGCGCGAGAGAGGAGCGACTTGAGAGACTCGACAACGTCAACAACAGTTTTGATGTCAGCCAGCTTCCCCTGCGAGGGTCGAAACCCTAGCTACGTGGCAGCACACTGGCAGCGAGGCCACAAGCAAGGCGTCTAGAGCAATCTGCTCAGCGCCGCTCTACGCCAGCAGATGGCGCTGCGAGCTGCTGCCGTCTGCTCAACATCGCATGCTCCTTGCTCGCGGCCGCCGAAAAAGATCTTTTGTTGAGGGTCGGCAGAGAGCGACAACTCGCCCGAAGAAGACGATGACCGTGGCCGACCTCTTCGCGCACGCGAGCGCCGACGCCGACGCCGAGATGCCGTCGCAGCCCGGGCTGCTCCTGCTTCAGCACGTGACCTGGCGCGCGGTGCTCGTCGGCAGCGTCCTGGGCCTCGGACTCGGCGGCGTTGGCATTGCCAAGGACTACGCGACGACGGGTGCGCGCCGCCGCCGCCAAGACTGCGGACGCGCCGGTGCGCAAGCTTCTGCGCGCGGGCGAGGCCGGCGTGATCATGGGCGCCGTGCTTGGCACGGGCTTGGTGATCAGCTCGGCGATGCGCAAGCCGGACATGGACCTGGACGGCATCGAGGACCGCGCGTTCCGGCTCTGGAACACGCCGAGGCACGTGCGCGTGGACCAGTACACGGCCAGCGGCGCCGTGCTTGGCGCGCTGGCCACGCTCGGGTCCAGTAGCGTGCCGCCGCGCACGGCGCTCTTCGGCGGCGTCGCCGTTGGCAGCACTCTCGGCCTCCTCGTCTACGCGGTGTTTGCGATGGAACGCTGAGGAGCCGCACTGCAACCACCCACCAGCACCAGCAGCACCAGCAGCACCAGCAGCACCAGCAGCACAAGCTTGCCAAAGCTGGCACTGGTCGGTTGATGGCAGCGTCCACTGCCGCACCTGGTTGAGTGGAGGGCAACGTCACGTCAGACATAAGAACAGAGACACAGACAGAGAGGCAGCTTCGATGCCACGCTTGCCAGCTGCGCCGTCTTGGCTGGCGTGGCCATGGCATGGTCTGGACACGGCGCTTGGCAATGACGTGTCCAGGTCGTTGCGATGACGTGTCCAGGTCATTGCTTCAGACATGCGCAGGTCATTGCAAAGACCTGGGCAGGTGGGTCCCTTGTGAGGTGGAGGGCGCGATGAACGCGCGCGCGGCGCCGTACATCGGCGGCATCCTGCTGGGCTGCGGGGTGAACGTGGTGTTTCTGGAGCTGCTGACCAAGCGCGACCCCGAGTGCGGCGGGGCTGATCACGCTCGCGCAATTCGCATTCGTGGCGCTGGCCGGCCTGCCTGGCGCGGTCGACCTCCGCAGCGGCCTGCGCCCGCGCAAGATCCCGCTGTGGTTTCCACGGCGCTGACGGCGCTCTTCTTCGGCGTGTCCTTCCTCAACAACTTGGCACTGAGCTACAACATCTCCATGCCCACGCACATGGTCTTCAGGAGCAGCAGCCTCGCGGCCTCGCTGTTCCTCGGCGCGGGCGTGCTGGGCAAGCGCTACCACGCGCACCAGCAGCGCGGCGTGCTCCTGGTCACCGCGGGCATTGTGACCGTGACCCTTGCCGACGCTCGCGCCAAGGCAAGCGCAGGTTGCTGCGGCGACGCGACCTCGGCCTCGGCCTCGACCTCGTCGACGACGACGCAGGAGGGCAAGGAGGAGCTGGAGGTGTGGCTGGTAGGGATCGCCATGCCTGGTGGCGCTGTTCGGGTCGGCGGCGCTCGGGCACGCGCAGGAGTGGGCCTACGCCAAGTACGGCAAGGCGAGCTCCGAGCTCAAGTTCTACTCGCACGCGCTGGCGCTGCCGTACTTTGGGCTGCTGGCCGGCGACGGCATCGCGGCGCGCGTGGCGGCGTGGAACGCGTCCGAGGCGCGGCTGGGCGGCGTGCCCGAGCTGTGGCTGCTCCTGGCGGGCAACGTGCTCTCGCAGCTGTTCTGCATCAGCTGCGTGTACTCGCTCACGGCCGTCAGCAGCACGCTGACGTGCACGATGACCATCACGGTGCGCAAGTTCCTCAGCATCATCTTTAGCGTCGTGTACTTTGCCAACCCGTTCTCGGGCATGCACTGGGCGGGCATGGTGCTCGTGTTCGCGGGCGTGGCGGACTACAGCGGCCTGTTGCGGCCCGAGCAGCAGCAGCAGCAGCAGCAGGAGGACAGCAAGAAGGACAGGTATGCGGGCGGGCATGGTGCTCGTGTTCGCGGGCGTGGCGGACTACAGCGGCCCGAGCAGCAGCAGCAGCAGGACAGCAAAAAGGCAGCAGAAGGACAGCAAGAAGGACCGGTAGAGTACGCAAACAGAGCAGATGTGTCCTGGCAAGCGCGCGCTCGTCTCTTGGCGGCGGCTGCGGGTCTCTAGAGCGCTAGGAGGCCGTGTCCGGGATGGCGCGAAAGTCGTTGGTGCAGAGCCACTTGCGGCAGGCAAACTCCCAGAAGGGCCCCTCCGGCGGGTTGTGGCCCTCCGTGGCGACCAGCACGTTGAGGTCCGTGACCGTCCACAGCGACCCGGCGCGACCAGCCGTGCCGCTGTCCTCCCAGACGAGGCGCGGCGCGTCCTTGGCCTGCGTGAGCCAGTGGCGCGGCGCGCAGCGCACGCTCGACAGCGGCGGCGGCGAGCTGGTCGTGGTGCAGACGTGCCGATGGCGCAAAAGTCGTTGCTGGGCGGCACGGCAGCCCACACGAAGAGCCCCTTGCTGCCCTGCGCCTTGCTCCAGACCAGGTGGAAGCGCGAGGGGTGCGGCAGCACCTTGGCCACGATGGCCTTGTGGCGCTTCTTGCCCGTGAGACCCATAGCGCCCGTGTCGGTGATCTCCAGCAGCAGCCGGTCGATGTGCTTGTTGGTCACCTTGTCCTTGACCTTGTGCGGGTCCGTGTACCCGCGCGTGGCGTAGTGCCCGAGGCAGACCAGCTCCTTGCTGCGGCCCAGCCGCGAGTACCACGCCAGCTCCGTGTCGGGCGCCCACACGCTGGCGCCCCACACCACGGTCTTGAGGCTGCGCGTGGTCCACAGCTTACTAAAGGCGCGTGCTTGACCACGCGAAACTTGATGTCGCGCAGCACGCTCACCTCTATGGGACCTTCCTCTCGCGCGCCGTACTTTGTGTCCACCTCGCTCAGCTCGGCGATGCGCTGCTGGTCGATCACGATGCGCTGGAAGAGCCCGCCGCCAGCGCCGCCAGCGCCGCTCTGAGGCGCTGCGGTCGCGACTGCCAGCAGACCAAAGGGATCGTCCTCCGACGGAACCTGCTGCTGCTGCTGCTGCTGCGACGACTGCTGCAGGATGCCCTTGGCTTGCGCCTGCACTGCCGCAGCGTCCGCCTCGTCGCCGCCCACAAGCGGGTCGGCCTCGCCCAGCTCTGGGTCCACCAGCGCGGCCTTGAACTCGCTAAAGTTGATGAAACCCGAGGTGCCCGTGCTCATGCGACGCACCAGGTCGTGCACCTGGTTGACCGTGAGGTGCAGGCCGAGCCAGGCGAGCGCAGAGTACATCTCCGTGCAGCCCACCTGGCCGTTGCCGTCCGAGTCAAAGGCGCGGAAGGCGTCCAGGATGAACAGCCCGCGCGAGAGCACAGCTCGCGCAGGCGCGCGATGGTGGCGCGGTGCTGCAGCAGGTGGTACTGGTCCGGCGTGGTGAAGAGCTTGGCCACGGGCGTGTAGGCCACCTGCAGCTGCTGCTTGCGGCGCCGGCAGGACCGGATCTCGTTGAACCAGATCTCGCGCTCCTTGCAGGTGTTCTCCTGGATGGCCTGCAGCAGCGCGTTCAGCTCCTTCTCCTGGAACCACATGTCCGAGTTGATGAACCGCCAGCACTGCGCCGCAGTCAGGTTCTGGAACCGCCGGCCCTCCGAGTACCCGCTCGAGCGTCCAGCACGCCCAGCGACTGCTGCTGGGGCGACCCGCTGCTGCCGCCAATGCGCAGCACGCGCAGCGCAGGGCCGTGTTGGAGTTGTCCACCAGGCCGGCCTGGTGCACGGCGCCTGCGCTGGTGATCGTCGTGCGGCGATGCATCACGCGCCGCAGCGTCTCCGCCTCGGCCAGCGAGACGGCGACGTAGAACCGGCCCGACTCTACCTGCTCGGCCGTGCGGCTCCGCACCAGCCGCTTGATGTCCTCAAAGGTGATCTGCACCTGCTCGCCGACGCTGCTGCCCGCTCCCCGCCGCTCGAGCCCGCGCGGCCACGACGGCCTTGACGATCTCGCGCAGCTCCTTGCGGCTCTCCAGCTCGACGCCCATCGTGGCCAGCACCTCGCGCAGCTGCCCGGCGGAGGTGCGCGGACTCGCCTGCGAATAGCTTGAAGGTGCTGCGCAGCGTCTCCTCTTGCTCCTCCGTCAGGTCGCGCGCGCGCGCGGTGACCGTGCCTGCGCCCGACGCCACGAGCGCGCCGCCACGCGCCGCCGCCGCCGCCGCCGCTGCCAGGGTCCACGCCTAGCCGCAGCATCGTCGTGTCCGGCACCCAGTCCAGCACCACGATGACGTTCTTGAGGCGACGGTGGACGCTGAGCGACCATTGCTGCTTGTAGTAGTTGCTGGACATGTACAGATAGTCTGGGAACTGGATCGGCTTGGCCTTGATGCGCGAGCTGGCGTACACCGCAAACTTGGAGGCCGGGTAAAAGCCCTGCAGCTCCTCGGCCGGCTGCAGCGCCAGCGTGCCCACGTCCCAGGGCTTGATGAACACGTCCTTGCTGTACCGCTTGCGGGCAAACACCTCCTGCTCTTGCTCCTGCTCCTGCTCCTGTTCTTGCTCCTGCTCCTGTTCCTTCCTGCTCCTGCTCTTGCTCTTGCTCCTGGACCTGCTCGCGGTCGAACGCCGCGTCCTGGCCCTGCAACACCTCCTCCTCCTCCTGGACCTCCTGCTCGATTTCGGCCTGCACCTGCGCCTCGGTCTTGTTCCACACCTGCTGCTGGCTGTCGTCCACCGTGGCGACCTGGCGCTGGATCTCGCTGACCTGCGTGATGTCGTTGGGCCCCGTGAGAAAGTGCTCGTGGCTGGTGATGAGGCCCGCGATCTTGTCCGCGAGCGGGCGCGGGCGCGGCACGACGTTGGCGACGCTGTAGTCGACGCGCTCGCGGAAGACCTCCACGCTCTCCGAGCGCGAGGCGCTCGTTGCCGTCCGGCGTGAAGCGCGTCTTGACGTGGCGCGAGTAGCGGCCGCCAGACAGCTCGAAGCGCGTCTGCCCGTCCGCAAAGTCCGAGATGAGCGTCTTGAAGGCCTGCTTGCGCCACGTTGCGCACGTTCTGCTCGCACAGCAGGTTGAACTGCAGCCGCTCGCTGTGCATCGAGTTGACCACCAGCCAGGCGCACACGCCGCGCAGCACGCCCTCGTCCCTGCCCGCGCTGTCGAGCTCCAGGCCTTCCTCCTGCATGAGCGAGGTGTCCGTCGCCGCCACAGTCCGCCGCACCGCCGCCAGCTCGGGCGACGCCTGCGAGCACTTGGCCAGCTCGGCCTCCATGAGGTGCAGCACCTCGGGAATGAGCAGCAGATGGATGGTCTGGCCCTTGCCGATGCCGCGCATGCGAAAGGCGCCCTGCGCGTAGTCGCGAAACGTCATGTCCTTGCCCAGCGTCAGCACCGCCTTGGCGCCCAGGCTCTGCTTGATGTCCATGCCCGTCGTGTGGATCTGGTCGTAGAACGAAAGCGCCGGTGCTTGGGCAAGCCGCACTGCTCCAGCTCCATCACGCGCATGCCCTGCCGCAGCAGGATCATCTTGCGGTCCGCCTCGTCCAGGAACACCACGCCGTCGTGGCCCTCCAGCCCGCTGCGCAGCAGGTACTGCGCCACTTGCAGGTTGGACATGCCCGTGATCAGCGCGCCCGTGTCCAGCAGGGCGTGGTACTGCGACCCACCCTTTGCGATCAGATCCAAGATGCCGTTCACGGACCAGTCGCGGCCGAGCAGCTGGTACGACATGACGCGCGGCGAGGTCAGCAGGTGCACCATCTTGCCGTCAGACCCGGCCTCGTAGTGGCAGCGCCCCAGCTCCACGGGCAAAAGGTCAGAGGGCGTGCCCGAGAAGCCAAACCGCTGGTTGTACAGCTCGCCGCCCAGCGACTGCCCGCAGGCCGAGAGCTTGATGCCCTGGTGCCGGCACGTCTGCGGAAACACGTACTCGTTCAGGTAGTGCTCCACGACGTGCGGCAGCTTCCACAGCAGCCGGTACAGCACGCGCACCTGCTCGTGGTCCTTCATGTCGATCAGCTGCAGCGGCCAAATGTCCTGGAACACCTCCTCGTCGCTGCGCTTGCCGCCAAGGTAGGCCGCGCGCCGCACGGCGTCCTGCAGCCGCGACCGGTGCGCGCCTTCCTCGGCCTGCCGCTCCTCCTGCTCCTCCCACTCGGCGGCCATGAGCAGATCAACGCCGTCGTCGTCCTCGTCGCTGTCCTTGCGCTCTGCAGCGGCGGCGGCGGCAGCGGCGGCAGAGGCGATATCGCCGCGGACACGGCCACCCGCGAGACGCACCCACCGCGAGAAGAGCTTGCAGGCCTCGCGCTTGCGATACGGCCCCGTCTCCGTCTCCACACGCGCGCGTAGCTCCTCGAGCACGACGCGAAAGTCGGCAAAGCGCAGGCCCTCGTAGCGGTAGGCGAGAATGGCCAGGCCGATGACCACGTCCGGGTGCGCAAACTCGGCCGCGCGGCTGGGCACGTCCTTGCCCACAAAGGGCACCGCCAGAAGGCGGCGTGACTCTGGCATGTTGGGGTCGAGCTGCAACGCGCGGCGCAGGTCGCGCGGGTTGAGCAGGCCAAAGTGCACGCGGTTGATCTTGCTGAGCGCGTGCGGCAGGAAGGAGCGGATCCAGTCGTGGCCCAAGTTGACCATCTTCATCTGCTCGTCCGTGAGGCTGCGGTTGATCTTCTCCGTGGTGGCCTTGCGCGCGCCGATGGAGCCCTTGATCAGGTACTCGACCAGCTCGTCGCTGCTCACGCCCACGATTTTGCTCGGACAGCCAGATGACCATCCACTGCGCAATCAGCGGCTTGATCTTGGCACTGTAGAACTGCTTGCTGACCAGGATGAGGTGCGGCGTGCGCTGCAGAAACTTGCGCTCGCAGCCCTCTTCGATGGCCTGCCGCAGCTGGTCCAGCACCACGCGCGCTTCGCGGCTGTTCTCAAAGCGCACGGTCATGCGTCGCTCCGTGGCAAACAGGATGGCGTCCAGCAGGTGGAAGGGGATGCGCCAGCGCAAGCCAGTGATGAGCCCGCCGCTGCGCGTAAAGTCGAGCGGGTCCTTTTGGCCCATGGGCCAGTTGAGCTCGCTCTTGAGCGGGTGCAGGATGAGGTCCACCTCGTCCAGAATAGCGACCCGTGCGGAAGAGCGAGAGGATGCGCACGCAGGTCTGCGCCTGCGCCGTCAGCGCGCGCAGCATCTTTTGGTTGGCGGCCTCCTGTTTGTCGCCACGCAGCGCCTTGTGCAGCCGCCTGCCCAGCACGCCAAAGAGGCCCATCTCGCTCGTGTCGCGCCCGTCCGCGATGGCGGCCTTGAGCGCCAGCACGGCGTTCACCGTCTCCACAAACTTGAGCGTGAACGACTTGATGGCCGTCGGCGTGCTGATGACCACGCCGCGCGCCGCCTTGGCCTTGAGCAGCTTTTGGTACAGGCTCTTGCTCGGGGGTTGAACCTGTCGTACGTGAACGTGTACACCTGCTTTGGATCACCGCCGAGAAGCACGAGCGCATCACCGAGCAGGAGAACTGGAATAGCGCGCGCGGCACCACCTGCATCACCAGAGGCGAGTCGCTGTCGCTGCCCAGCAGCAGGGCCAGGATGGGCGCCACCACCGTGGTCTTGCCCGCGCCCATCAGCATCTGGTTGCACCTCGAGTCCCCCGACCGCACCGCCATTTTGAAGTGCTCCACCAGCTCCACCTGCGACGCGCGCAGCAAGATGTTGCATAAACTCGAACACCAGCAGCCGGGGTCGTACCGCAGCCGCAGCTTGCTAGCCCCCTCCGCAGAGCGGTGCTCCTCCACCGTGACAAAACTGCCGCTGCGCGCTCAGCTGCGCGGCCAGCTCGGAGGCCGTCAGCTCGAGCTCCATCTTGAGGTTCTCGATGCTCTCAATGTCGTTCGCGTCGAACGCGGCGGCGCTGTTCGAGCTGGCCGCTCGCACCTCGCCCAGGATGCGCAAGATGGACGTGGCGCCCGACACGCAGCGCGAGAGCTGGCCCGAGCGGTTCGTGGAGAGCATCACGCTGGCTACGAGGTCCTCAAGCGTGCGCACGTCCTGCTCGCTCAGGAACGGGTTGAGCCGCCGCAGCTCCTCGTACCCGCGTGTGGAGAGCATCGTTCCAATGAGTAAAGAGAGCCAAAGCACCGCCTCCTGCCCTTGCTCGCGCGCGAACAGCACGCCGATCTTGCGGCGGTGCTCGAGCTCCACGGCCTCGCTCGCGTTCGGCGGCGGCGGGTTGGGGTTTGATCTGGTTGGCCAGCCTCAGCACGGCGGCAATGCCCGTCGAGGAGAACTCATTGTCCTTGCGCAGCTGCTCGTGCAGCCGCCCGAGCAGCTCGCGCACGCGCTCCTCCGCCTGCTGCAGCGCCAGCGTGTTCTTCACCATGCCGTCGATCTGCTCCCGCGAGAACCCGATCAGCCGGTACGCGTGCGTGCGGGCGTCCGACTCGCCAAAGTATCGCACGTCGTCCTCGAGCCGCTTTAGCATGCTCTTGGCCACGTACGCCCGCGCGTTCGGGTGCTTGGCCACCTCGAACGGCAGGCTGCTCTTGCCACCGCCGACCGGACTGCCGCCACTGCCGCCGTCCTCCGTGGCGCACAGCTCCACGCACTTGGGCAGCACGGAGAGCACGGGCGTGGTGGCAAAGCCGCGCAGGTCCTCCTCGGTGACGCGAGCGCCGTCGGCCGACACCGGCCGCAGCTCGCGCTCCTCGCAGGCGTGGTCGAAGACCCGCGGCGCGACCAGCATGCGGTCGGCGTGCGGGCCCGTGCCCAGAAGCTCCTGCGGCGGGCGGCGCTCGAGGACCATGGCCGTCTCGAAGACCGGCGGGCGCTGCTCGGGCGGCACGCGGAGCCGCGCGCGGTCCCGCACGACCGTGTCGCGAAAGCCGCTGAGCAGGCGCTGGAAGACGCTCTGCCCGCGAAAGATGGTCGAGATCTTAAACTTGCGACCGTCCTCAAAGCGTGGCACGACTGCAGCTAGCGCCGGTTGAGCGCCAACAGGCGCAGCATCGAGTTGAGCACGCTGGGAGCATTGGTCTCCCGCGCGGGCAGCAGCCGCAGCAGCAGCGCGCCCCAGTTGTACGGCGAGTCGCCCGGCAGGAGCTTGAAGGGCGCCTGCTCGGTCATCAGCTCGTACAGGAAGAGAAAGCCCAGGCTGTCGCTGCCACCGTGCAGGCGCAGGCGCCAGGCCGCGTCCACTTGGCCATGCGCATGAGCCCCGGCAGCCCGCTCATGGTCTCGTCCTTGGGTCGCGTGTACGACAGGGCGGCCAGCTTCTTGATCAGCGAGTCGCTGGCCTCAAAGCAGCTCAGATCGCGCACGGTGTCAAAGTCGTACACCTCGGGCAGCTCGGGCGCAGCACCTGCACCACGAAGGGCTTGTCCGGGGCGTTCTGCAGCTGCGCCTCCAGCTTGTGCAGGTAGTTGATGCGGTTCACCAGGATGGTCTCGGCGTCTTCGCGGTACGCCGCCTCGCGCCTGGCGTCCGCGGCGCGCGCGGCCTCCTCCTCCTCGGCGGCCTTCTCGGCGGCGTCGAGCTCGCCCTCCTCCTCGCCTTCCTCGTCGCTGGCGCCCTCCTCCTCGCCGGCCGCAGCACTCTTGCCGGCCTTGCTTGTCGCAGCGGCGGTGGCGGCGGCGGCGCTGACGGCCTCCACCTCGTCGTCCTCGTCCTCGTCGTCTGCGCCGTTGGAGTGCAGCTCGAGCAGCAGCAGCTCCTCCTGCCGCGTGAGCCTGCAGGCGCCGTTGACGTGCGGCAGACGACGCAGGTAGCCCACGAGCTCGTCCGAGATCTTCCAGGGGATGAGGCGCCATCTCCGTGCCAGCCGTGACCAGGATGAGCTTGAGGCGGCAGGCGAAGGCGTCCGTGCGCATGTCGCCGCGCTGCACCCGGACCAGCTGCTTGACGAGCTGGCGCTCCTCGGGCGTGAGCGCCGTATCGGCGACGCAAAAGTCTGCCAAGCGAAAGGCCAGGTCAAAGTGGCCCGAAATGAGCTGCAGCAGCATGAGGTAGAGCGCCGAGCTGAGCGTGGGCGTGAAGAGAAAAGCTGCGCGAGGAGTGCACGGGGTAGAGGTAGTGGCGCGAGCTACGCGACCGCGGGTCCTCCAGGTTGCGCAGCCAGGCCTCGTCGCTGCGGTCCAGCCGCAGCTCGATGGCGTTCAGGCCGCCAGGTCCGGGCTCCACCGACCGCGAGGGCTTGGCCGCTGCCGGCAGCAGCACGTGCAGCGTGCGGTCGCTCGAGCGCTGCAGCACCACGCCATGCGGGATGCCGCGCAGCAGGTCCTGCGCCATCTTGCTCTTGCGCAGCGCGTTGCTCAAGTACATGCCCGAGTGGTCGTTGCAAAAGAGGCGAATCTCCCGCGCGCCGCCCTTGCCCACGTGCTCCACGGCCGAGAAGGTCAGGCCCAGCCGCGGCAGCTCGACGATGTCCACGCCGCCGCTGCTGTTGCCGCCTTCCTGGTCGCAGTTGGACCACGCCAGGATGTGCGTCAAGTTGTCCAGCCGCAGCACCTCGCAGAGGTCCTTCATGGGGCCCGACTCGCTTGCGCTCACCTGCAGCAGGTCGACAGGACGCGCGGCTGCCCGGTCTCGAGCACCTTCTCGCCCAGCCCCAGCTGAAGTCGCGCCGTGATCTCCTGCTCGTAGTCCGTCCAAGCTCGTCCTCCTCCTCGGCATGGCCCACGCCGCGCTGCGGCGGCGGCTGCTGCTGCTCCTCCTGTTGTTGCGACGGCGGCTGCTGCTCGCTGTCGGCGTGCAGTGGCACGCGCACGACGACCACGCGAGCGGGCGGCGAGGCAAAGCCGGCCGCAGAGTCGAGCTCCTCGGCCTTGGCGTTGAGCGCGCGGCGGAAGAGCGAGAAGCCCTTCTTGGCCGAGGTGGCAGCCGCCGTGGTGATGCTGCCCTTGGAGTCGATCTTGCTGAGCCGAAGCCGCAGCTGGAAGCGCTCGCGGGCGCCGCGGCGAGAGAACTTTTGGTAGCCGCAAATGTCGCCCGTGGCGGTGCTCTGCCAGAAGATAAACT
Organism: Thraustochytrium striatum; assembly: GCA_022244645.1. NCBI lineage: Eukaryota > Bigyra > Thraustochytrida > Thraustochytriidae > Thraustochytrium > Thraustochytrium striatum. The sequence continues at coordinate 26,846 of JACDIV010000119.1, read as the reverse complement.
CCTCGATGAGCGCCTGCGGGATGAGGCCGTACAGGTGGCGCGCCGGCACAAAGACCTGCTGGCCGATCGACCGCGAGAGGCTGCGCGAGATGACGAGCGAGGCCGAGGGCGTCGTGGGCCGCAGGAGGAAGGGCAGCGCGCCCATGACGCCGCCGCCCGACTCGGCGTGCTGGTATAGGGCGCGGCTCTGCTCGCTCGAGTAGACGAGCGAGCTGTAGTAGCGCCGGCCGTGCTCCAGCACGTCGTACACGTGCACGAGGCGCGGCTCGGCAAAGCGGAAGACCACCAGCTCCTTGAGGAAGGTCCTTGGCCGGCGTGGTCACCAACGCCGCTAGCCGCACGCGAGCGCCGTCGCCCAGCAGGCCGTCGTCGCCGTCGTCGTCCAGGTACAGGTCTACCTGCGCGGCGCCGCTAGCGGCCTGCACGAGCGGCGTGAGCACGTCGATCACCCAACGCTCGTACGAGTGCAGCTGCGCAGGGTACACGCGCGCAAAGGGCGCCGCAACGCGCGACGGTCGGGCGCCCACAGCTGCAGGTCGTGGCGGCGACCGACCAGCCGGATCCACGTGCGAAAGGTCGTGTTCTTCACCTCGGCGCTGTGCACGCCGCGGTCGGCCAGGTGCTCGCCGAACACGGTCACAAAGTCGTTGAACTCGCACATCTCGTCCTCCACGGGCTCCACGCGGTGCTTCTTGAGCGTGAACTCGCCCAGCTGCACGTTGATTTCCGTGTCCACGGTCTGCAGCGAGGCGCGCCGCAAGAAGCCCTCGAGCGTCGTCGGCGTCGCGTTGTCCGAGGCCTTGACCAGCTCCGTGTCGGGCGTGAACCGCCCGAGGCAGTTGCGCGCGGTCAGAGACACCCACTTGCGCGCGGCCGCGGGACCGCATCGCTCGGCCCGTCGGCGCCCTGCTGCAGCTGCTGCTGGAAGACCTTGTTGTGGTCGTTGATCAGCACCGACACAGTGTACTCCATGATCTCGCTGGCGGCCTCTTGGTGGCCCAGCAACCACTCCAGCAGGCCCACGCGGTGCCGCTGGAACACGTTCATCAGCTCCAGCTCGTCCAGCCCGAGCCGCGGCCCGCGCTTGGTCACGCTGCTGCGCTGCTTCTCCTCCTCCTCCTCGGTGTCCGAGTCGCCGCCACCGCCGCCGCTGCTTGCTTTGCCGCCGACGAGGCCGCCGGATACCATGTCGCCATACTTTGACACGCGCGGCTCGGCGGCGATGCGGTAGGACGCCGTCAGGAAGACCTGCGAGCAGAGCAAGGTCTTGGCGGCGAGCCCGGCGATGGAGCGGATGTGGTCCTCGCGAGCCGCCGCAGGCTCGCCCTTGCCCTCCTCCTCCTCCTCCTCCTCGCATTCTGCGTTCTCGGCCCGGGTCGCGGCAAGGTCGATGTTGTTCTTGTTCGAGGTGGAGCTCGAGGTTGATCCCGACCTCGACTTGGCGGCGTCAGGGACGAGAAAGTCAAAGCCCGAGGAGAGGTTGACCTGGTCGAGCACCGAGCTGGCCTCCTGCGAGCTGAGCTCGTCGTTGTCGTCGCCCTCCCAGTTGGTCTCCTTGAACACGTAGGCCATGTGCGCGTGCAAGACGCACATCTGTCGGATGTCGCCGTTCTCCGTGGAGCGCCGCAGCCACGAGGCGAGCATGGGCAGGATGCGGCCGAGCAGCAGCAGCCGCCAGCGCGCCGCAACGCCGCGCAGCGTGGCGGCCAGGTCGGGCGGGCACTCGATGCCGCGGATGAAGGAGGCGCCGAGAGCCTTGGTGACCGCCTTGCCGGCGCCCTGCTCGTGCCACTCGGAGAACTGCACGAGACACTGCATGTAGGCGCGACGCGCACGGTGAGGCGCACAACGTAGAGCGCCGCGGGAGAGGAAGAGGGCGAGTAGCGGCCCGTGTCGAGCTCGAGCACGTTGTTGAGCATGTCCTCGACGGGACGCACAACCGAGGCGTGCGAGTAGCGCAGCTCGTTGAAGAGCAGACCAAGCGGCGTGGCCTGCACCAGCTCGATCTTGTCGCTCGGCACGTTCTGGATGTGCTCCTTCTCCGCGCCGGCCTTTTGCCACTCGCCCGGCTCGAACAGCGCGCAGTCGAGCATCTCCATCAGCTCCTCGCTGGCCAGCGCCAGCGTGCTCCTGGCTGGCGAAGAACTGCAACAGCAGCGGGATGCGCAGGTAGGGCGCGGTCAGGTATTGGATCAGAAGCTCGGCGTTGCTGCCCGAGAGCCGCCCGCCAAAGTCGGGCAGGTCGGCCACGTGAAGCACGTCGTCCTCGGTCTCGATGCGCGCGCCGGCCAGGAAGGACGGGTTGGCCATCGAGGGCGGCGCTCGCGGCTCCTGCTGGAAGAAGATGGTCTTGATGCGCCGGAAGATGCTCTTGTACCACGGCGTCTTGCCGTCCTCCGTCTCGGGCCACTCGCACCGCAGCTGCGTGCCGCCAAATGCGGTTACCGTAAACTTGGCACAGGCTGCGCGCCGGCGCAGGAGGCCCTCGATCACGCCGCCCTCGTCCTCGTCGTCCGCGGCGGCGGCGGCCAGGGCCTCTTCGCCGCCGAGGTCGAGTCCCTCGAGGTCGCCGTGTATGGCGCTGGCATCGCCGCCATCCTTCTCGGCCGCCGCCTTCTTGCTGCTGCTGCTTTGCTTGGCGGCCTCCTTGGGCTCGGCGGCCTTGGCGGCTTTGGCGGGCTTGACGTAGACGGCCTGCCAACGCAGCTGCGCGTCGCAGGGCATCCAGGCCTTGATGGGCGGCAGCGAGTCGCTGGTGGGCGCCATCATGATCTTAGGATGTAGACGATGTCGCGAAAGTAGCCCAGCTCGGGAAAGTCGTTGAGGATCTCGCGCCGCTCGCCCGTGAGATACTGCGCCGCCATGAGCATCTGCGCCTGCGGCACGGCCTGTTTGCCGCCGGCGGCGTCCAGACCGTACAGCTGGCCGGGGCGCGGGTAGCCCACCTGCAGGCAGAGCTGGTCCACGAAGAGCTCCTCGGCCGTGCCGCAGAGCATGTTGCGCTCCCAGGAGAAGAGCACGTGGTCCTCGTCCAGCTGGTCCATCTGCTGCAGAAAATAGTCGAGCACTTGCGTGCGCACCAGCGTCAGCGCCGGGTCCGGCAGCAGAAACATGGCCGACTCTGCCGCGAACTGGCGCATCTCCACGCCAAAGGGCTTGACGGGGCCCTCCGCGCGGCCGCTGTAGTGCAGCGACAGCTGCGAGGGGATGTCGCAGGCCTCCTTGCGCATGACCGCGTCCGCGATGGTCGCCACGCAGGCCATGGTGAGGATGCGCGCCGAGTCAAAGGAGCGCGTGACGTGCAGCGACAGCGCCGCCGTGCAAAAGTGCTGCGAGACCTCGGACAGCAGTCTGAGCAGGTCCGTCTGCGTCTCGTAGCGCATCTCGCGCCGCGTCGCGGCCCAAAAGCACTGCTCGGCGCGCCGCGGGTGGTCGAGCGGCAGCGGCAGCGGCAGCACGCGCGTGAATAGGTGCTGGATGAGTGCCACGCGGATGCAGTACGAGTTCTTGACCAGGTCGCTCTGATAGGCCAGCAGCGTGCACACGTTGCCGCAGTGCCGCAGCGCGTTGGCCACCTCGTTGAAGGTCGTCACGCGGTCCGCCACCAGCGTCAGCTGCACCGGCCGGTAGATGGGCGCGCGCGCCGCGGACCGGCCAGCGCCTCCACGGACTCGTCGCGCAGAAACCGCCCAAACATGGTAAACTCGAGGCTCGAGGTGCCCACCGACTTGCTGCTCAGCGCCAGCTCGGGCGGCAGCTTGGCCAGCGACGGCGCCAGCCGCTCCAGCGCGCCCGTCACCGCGTTGATGGTGCGCTTCATTTCGAACAGCTGCGCGACGCCGATGCCGCCCTCTTTGCTGCCCAGCCGCGCCTGCTTGGCCGCCGCGTGCGCAAGCTGCTTGCACGCCGTCGCCACCACCTGCTTGGCGCTCAGCCCTAGCCCGTTGCGCCCGGTCACGGCCAGGTCGGCCTGTATCATCTTCACAAGCGTCCACCGCACCAGCAGGCCCATGTTCTTGCTCTCCTGGCTGCTCATGCCCAGCAGCCGCAGACCGCAGTGTACGGCCTCCATCAGGCAGCGCACCAGGGACACGTCTCCGCCACGTGGCGTCGTGCGGAAGACCACGTGCTTGCCCGTGCGCGACTGCCCCATTGCGCCGCCCATAGGGCCTGCGTCGCCGGATGGCCCGTTCCATGCGTCGCCAGAGGGACCGTCGGGCCCGCGAGGGCCGCGTGGAGGGGGCGCAGGCCTGGCATGCCGCCGCGAGGCATCTGCGGCATCGTGCCTTGCGGCATCATCATGCCCTGCTGTTGCATGCCTTGCTGCTGCATGCCAGGCTGCATAGGCTGTTGCATGCCCTGCTGCATAGGTTGTTGCATATTTTGCTGCATAGGCTGCATCATCGGCATGCCGCCCATCGGCATGCCGCCCATCATCATGTTTTGCTGCGGCCGCTGCTGCTGCTGCTGAGAGTAGCTTGGCATAGCGCCACGCGGCATGCCGCCCGACATTGGCATCATCATCCCAGGCTGGTGCGTCTGCTGCTGCATCTGCATTGCCGGGCGCGGCTGCTGCATGCCGGCGTTCATAGATTGTTGCGCTGCCCTCGGCGGGGCGAGACTCATTAGCCCTGGCTGGGCTTGCTGCTGCTGCTGCTGCTGCTGCTGCTGGGGCCTTTGTGCAGCTGCGGCCATTGGCGCCGGGCGAAGCGCCGATGGCGCCGCCTTGACGCTTGGCGCCGCCTTGACGCTCGGCGCTGGCTTTAGCGCCGGCGTAGCGGACGAGGCCGACGAGCTACTACCAAATATTGCAAAGGGATCGTCATCCGCCGCAGGAGCTGCTGCTGCAGCAGCAGGGGCGGGAGCCGCCTTGACCGCCGCCGGGGCGGGCCGCAACGGGCTCGCAGGCTTGGCCGCCTTGGGCTGCTTGAGCGTCGGCACTGCCTTGGCCGCTCGCTCCGAGCGCTCTGGCAACTTGCCATACGAGTCAAGTCCTGCAAAGATATCACCACCTTGCTGTTGCTGCTGCTGCTGCTGCTGCTGCGGCTGCAAGGTGGGTGAGCTGAAGACATCCTCGAACGAGTCCGAGGCGACCGTTTTCGCCGCCGCCTTCTTGGGCGGCGAGCTTTGGCGCAGGCAGCAGCGTGCTCGCCGCCGTCCTGCCCTTCTTGTCGGGCTTGCTGCCCGCGACGGAGGCAGTCTGTTGCTCTGGCACATCCCCTGCGCCAAAGGCGTCCCAGACCTCTGCCGGCGCCTGCACCCCAAAGTCATGGAACGGATCCCGCTCCTCCTTTGTCGCCGCAGGCGCTGTCGATGCCGCGGCCGCCGGCGCCGCCGGCGCCGCAGTGGTCGACGCCGCGCCGCCAAAAAAGTCTGCAAAGTCGTCCTCGGCGGACGCAGGCTGCGCTCGCGAAGCCTCCGCTCTGGCGGCCATCTCGAACGGATTGAGCGCCGCCCCGTCGGCCGGCCGCGGCGCCGGCGCCGGCGGCGGTGGCGCAGGAGCCGCTGCGGCCTTGTCGCCGTCGTCGTCCTTTGCCGCCGGGTCGAGCACGCCGTTGCTGTACAGCGGTCGGTCGTTGAGGTAGGGCAGCAGCACCTCGTAGATGAGCTGCGGGCCGTTGGTCTTGGCCGGGTACGCGAGCGGCTTGAAGAGCATGAACCAGAAGGAGCTGTCCGTGAGGCGAGGCAGCGGGATGTTGTCGAGCACGAGCGACTGTTCTTCTTGAGCTTGGGCGGAGAGGTCTCCGCGCGGCTAAAGTGGTACTGCAGGCCCTCGCCCGTGTTGCATACGGCCAGGCTGAAGCTGCGCTCGCGGCGCACGAGCACGTACACGAGCGCGTGGCCCTCCTTGTCGGTGACGCGCCAGCCGCCGGGCGAGAAGAGCACCTCGCCGACGCGCATGGCGTTCACCTTCATGACGAACACGTTGAGGAAGTCGAGGAACTGCCCCGCGCGCTTGGTGCCATCCGGGTCGTTCTTGACCGCCGCCAGCGGCAGTCGCGCGCCGATCTGCGCGCAGTCGGCCACGGCGCGTTGCAGCAGGCTTACGGCGCGCATGAGCCGCGGGTTGCCGTCCAGGGCCTTCTCGCCCAGCAGCCGCGACAGCGCCTCGCCTAGCAGCTGGATGCTGCTTGCCATGCAGTGGAAGGGCCCGGCGGGCGCCTCCAGCCGCCGCAGCCGCGCGGACAGGAAGGGGTCGAGGAAGACGTCGCCCACGGCGAAGTGCTCCCATAGCGGCCGCTCGCCGAACGTGTACGGCGCCGCCATCGCGTTGCCGCGCTGCTCGCTCGTCGACTCTGTCTCTATCCACGTCACCCAGCTCTGGTCTTTGCTCGACTGGCCACGTCTAAAAAAGATCCGCCCACTCACCTGGCGCAGGTCTTGGCGATGACGTCCGAAGGTCATCGCGATGACGTCCGCAGGTCATCGCAATGACATGCGGCGGCTTTTTGGGATCGCGCTGGTGCTGGTGCTCGCGGGCTTGGTCGACACGCTAGGCGCCGAGGCGGAGGAGAGCGGCATGCAGCGGTCGATGGCGGCGCTGGCGGCGGCCGTCGTGCCGCCCTTGGCGTCCGGGCGCCACAAGGGCCAGGCGGGCCGCATCGCCATCCTCGGCGGCTCGAAGGAGTACACTGGCGCGCCCTACTACGCCGGCGTGAGCTCGCTCAAGGCCGGCGGCGACCTGGCCTGGGTGCTGTGCCAGCCGTCCGCCTCCGTGGCCATCAAGTCGTACTCGCCGGAGCTCATCGTGATCCCGGCGCTCAGCGACGACGAGATCGGCGCCGCGGAGGAGCTCCTGGACCGCGTGCACGCCCTCGTCGTCGGGCCCGGCCTGGGCCGCGACGCGAACGCGCTGTCGCTCGCCGGCCGCGTCGTGCGGCGCGCCAAGGCGCTCGACCTGCCGGTGGTGCTGGATGGCGATGCGCTCTTCCTGCTCGCGCAGGACCCCGACCTCGTCCGCGGCTACGCCAACGCGCTGCTCACGCCCAACCGCGCCGAGCTCGCGCGCCTGTACCGCGCCGTGCTGCAGCGCGACGCGCCCTCCGGCGAGCTGGTCGACCGCCTGCCCGCCGACAAGATGGCGCATCTGGTGGACCTCGCGCGCGACGACGAGGCCGAGGCGCCGCAGCGGGCGGCCGCCGCGGGCGCCGCCGCGCTCGCCAGCGCGATGGGCAACGTGCTGGTGCTGCAGAAGGGCCCCGTAGACGTGATCAGCGACGGCAAGTGGGCCGCATTCGGCGCCGAGGAAGGCTCGCCGCGGCGCTGCGGCGGCCAGGGCGACGTGCTCGCCGGCACCAGCGGCCTGTGGATGCACTGGGCGCGCCAGGCGGACGCCAAGCCCATCGTGGCGGCCTTCGCTGCCAGCGGGGTCACCAGGAGGGCGAGCAAGTTGGCATTTGCCCGGCACAAGCGCGGCATGACGACGCCGGACATGATCGACAAGCTCGCCGAGGCGATGGAGGAGCTCTACCCTGTCGGCAGCGCTGCCGCCAGCGACGCCAGCGCCGCCGGCGAGGCGTGCAAGATGTGATGGCAGGCTCGGGTCCATCCATCAATCAACCAATCGAGAAAACAGGCAAGAGATGATGATGAGCGTTGGGTCGATCACCAAGCGTCGTCGTCGCAGTCGTCGGCGAACGAGTTGAAGAACTTCTGGTGCACCATCTTGAACAGCGTGTCCTCCAGGTGCTCCAGGTGCTCCATGTCCTGAAACCCGCGGCCGACCCTGTCGCGGTCGAGCCGCCGGGTGCTGGCGTGCGTCTTGCGCTTGCGGCTCCCGCCGGCGCCGCTGCGCCCCGCGCCGCCGCGCGAGGACGCCGCGCCGCCGGCCGCAAGCGGCCCAGCCATCCCCGACCGCGAGGACATGTCGATCTCCGCCCGCGGCTGCTCTTCCTCCGCTTCTATCAAAACCGAGCCACCAGGCTCCTTGAAAGCGCCGCCGCCACTTTTGCTGTTCGTGGCGCCGCTGCCGCCGCCGTGGCGCAGCGCAGCGCAGCGCAGCGCAGCGCAGCGCAGCGCGGGCAATGGCCACGGAGCACAGCAGCGTCGTCAAGCGCCGCTTAGCACCGCTTCGACGGCACGTCCGACCTCCAGAGCTCTCGAGCTAGCGGCGAAGCTCCAGCGGCAAAGGGAAGGTCCAGCAGGGGAAGCTGTCCACCAGCAGCCGGCCCCTCCCCTCCCTCCCCCTCCACTTCTGGCTCCACGCGCCCGCCACGCGTCGGCCAAGGTGTCGGTCGTACTGCAAGGCGAGCAGATGCACACATCGCTGTCGGCGATAAGGGCATGGTTCGGGAGTCGACGGCCAGCTCAGCGCGAGCGAGGGAAAGGCCCAACAGCCTGCCTCGAAACAACGAGCGGGTCCTGTTGTCCAGGTTCTCGGGGCGAGCTGGCGATGGCGATCTTGGACCAAGTCCTGGCTGGACTCCTGGTCCACGGTCACCGTGGCGATGGTGAGCGAGACGAAGGAGGAGGTGGGAGTGGGTGGCGGCCAGCTGGTGTGCGACACAGGCACACCGCCACGCTCCAAGACAGAGCTCTTTTGGGAGTCGATTGGTGACCTGGACCGCGCTGGTCTCGGCGGCGGCCAAACCAACCAGGGGGAGGCACGAACGACTTGGGACTGTCTTGATCCTCGCGATGTACGAGCGCGCAACCCACGCCAGACAAAGGTGGCTGCAAGCTCAAGCTCAAGCTCGAGCTTGCAAGGTGGGACGATGAGATATCTCGATGTCGGGGCGACGGACTCGTTTCCAGAGCGGTTGGCGATCGACCAGCACCGACCGAGAAAACGAGCGGCGCCGCGAGCGAGTGTTGCACACGTCGGGGCGAGCTCTTGCGCCGACAGGAAGAAAGGCCGAGAAAGAACTTGCCGGCCGGCCGGCTGGCCGGCATTGACCCACTCCCTCCTTGGCGCATGTGCTCGGCAGCATGAGATGCCCGTTGATGCGTGAGCTCGAGAGCAGATAGACCCCCAACGAACAAGAGCTCGTGAACAAACACAAGCAAGGAAGCCAAGGACAAGCAACAACAGCGCAAGATGAAGCTCCTCGCCAGCAACCAGATCGCCGCCACCGTCGTGCTCGGTCTTTGCCTCGCCAGCGGCGCCAACGCGCAGCCGGGCGATGATGCGGAGGTCTCGGTCGTGCCGCGCCTGGTCGACCTGCTCAAGACCCACTGGCGCTCCATCTGCCCGGCAGAGGCGGCGCGGACGACATCCCCAACTCGGTCGAGGACCAGATCGCCGCCGCCTCCGAGATGGCCGACCCCGAGGGCCCCTTTGTGAAGCAGGTCGAGCGCGTGCGCACCAGCCTCAAGCTGCTCGCCTCGACCACCTTCTTTTGCGCCGAGGACCTGCGCACCAAGTGCGACCTGGGGCCCGAGCAGGAGTCGTGCCCGGAGATCCGCCTGCGCGAGTGCGCCGAGTGCTTCACGGGAGGCATCGCGGTCGACCGCGACTGCCTGTGCGACTGCGAGAAGGAGAACGAGGCCGTGAAGGCCTGCGTGGGCGCGGACGACACGATGCCTGCTGTGAGCGAGGAGGCCGACGAGAAGGCGCTCAACAACCAAGAGGAGGCCTACAAGCGCGCCATGAACAAGGACGAGCCCAACGAGAAGATGCTCGCCGTGCGCCGCCGCAACCTGGTGCGCAACGGCGTCAAGCGCATGCTCGGACGCGTGGGCAAGTGCCTCAAGGACAACAAGGACACCCTCACGGACACTTGCAAGGCCGCGCTGGCCGACCTCAAGCCTGCCGACGACGAGGACGCCCCCGAGGACGCCGCGGAGACGGACGCGGTTGAGTTTATGACCGCCGAGGCCTCGCGTCTGCAGAGTGCCACCGAGCCGGAGGACGGCGACTCGAGCGCGACGCGCGCCACTGGGAGCGCAATGGCTGTTGTCGCCATGGCGCTGGCGGCTCGCATTGTGTAAACCTATCCTTTCAAGAAAATTTATCTGCCTACTTGCTCCTCCTCCTCCTCTCCTGCTCCTTCTTGCGCTGGTGCTGGGCTGCTCGTCCTCATCTGCGGCGGACGCGCGCCGACTCCTCGCTGACGGCCACGCCTTTGCGAACGTGCCCGCATGGCGGGGCCACAAGCGGCGCGATCTCGCGCATGATTTGGAGCGGCGACAGATGAAAGTCGAACATGGACACCAGCTTCACCTTGGGCGAGCTTTCCCTGCTTTCGGACCAGTTTACTGAACATTGCGTGCAGCGCGCTCTGAGGCACTTTTCCTTCTTGCTTGTGGTGCTGGTGCTGTGCGAGTCACTGGTCGCGTCGAGGCACACCTTGGTTGACTTGACCTCGAGGGTGACCTCCAGGTCGTGGGTCCAGCCGCTGCATACCGCAACGACGCCGATAAGCCGTTTGAGGGTGCACAACTTGGAGTGGCACATGCGCTGCGACATCTGCAGCTTCTTCCGAGCGTGATCGCCCAGGAAAAGGTCGATGGCCGCCTCGACGCTCAGCGACGACGTGGCGCTCGTGACCACCTTGCCAAAGGGGAACACAAAGCGCGTCAGGTCCACCTTGCGAATGCTGTCCTGGAAGCCTTCCGCGGCGTACGTCACCGTCAGACTGACCTCGGGCCGCACGTTGAGGAATGCCAGCAGGCACATGACGCCCTCGCGCGTGTCGGGGATCTCTTGCGACGTGGCGACTTTCCCGGGACCGCAAAAGACTCGCGAGGTCGAGTAAGCACCCACGATAATCGGCATGGCGCCATCGCTGGGCGTCAGCGCCACGAACGTCTCTTGCGGCTGGTGAGGCGCGGGCAGGACTACCGGCGTCGGTCCCAGCAGCCCAAGCTGCGGCATCTGGGGCATGGGCAGGTGAGCATCAGGTCGACCTCCTCCTGCGTGAACCAGTGCGAAGGCATCATGGTCGCGCCGGAGCACGGCATTCTGGCCGCGAACAGGTTGCCCACCACCTGCTCAAGGAGCTCCGTCTCGGGAATTCTCACTGGCATGCTGCCACCCACCGTGGGCCCACTAAGCGACACGGCCATGGGCGGTGCGGCGTCCATGCCTGTCGAGGTCTTCTGGAGCATCTCGCTGCTGTTACTGCTGCTGGTGCTGGTGCTGGAGCTGGAGCTGCTGGTGCTGGTGCTGGTGCTGCTGGAGCTGATGATGATTCCTCGGAATGGAGCGATCTGTACCAAGTCACTTGTGCGTTTTCGGAATGCTGTCTGTCGTCGTGTCGTCCGCAGAAAGCAACTGCGGTTCCCGCAACTGCGCCATCACACAGTCCTCACCGCAACTGCCCTGCCACACAGTTGACACAGTCGATTGTGCAGGTGCAACTGCGCTGTCACACAGTCGAGGACATGGCGTGAGTTGAACAACTTGGGAGCTGGTTGGCTGGCTGAGATTTTGATTCGATTTTTGGGATGGGTCAGCTGTGCAATCTGCGCCTGCGCCTGCAGCCGCAGTGCAGCTGCGAGGAGATGGCGCGGAAGATCTTTTGAGGCGTGGTCTTGACCGCGAAGGTCGAGACGAGACTGAAGTCGCGGTGGCCCTGTCCATACATGCCGAGCGCGAGCGCCGGGATGACGGTCAGCGCCGAGAGAAAACGCGTGTGCCGCGAGTCCCACGCCTTGGCAAGCCTGCTGCTGGTGCAGATGCGCACCGACCTGTCGTCCAGGACGGTGGTCACCCGCAGCTGGCGGTGCCAGCCAAGGGAGCGGATATGGTCTGCGACGAGCGTCTCAAGGCGCCGGATGCCAGACCACAAGACGCGCTTGTTCATCTTCAGCGACTTTAGCCGGTTCGTGTCGGCAAGGTACTCGTCGATGGTCTGCATTGCGCTCTTTGAGGCCGAGGTAGAGACGATCTTGCCGAAAGGGAAGATGAACTCTGTCAGGTCGATGTTGTACCGAAAATCGCTCACACGGCGGCGTTTGCGGCCTGCTCTGGCACCGGTGTCGCGGCGATGGTGGTACCCATGGACGACCATGACCAATCGCGGCCGCGTGTTGTGAAAGTTGAAAAACCTCGCGACCTCCTCCCGCGAGCACAACACGCTGTCGTCCGACGACTTGATCCCGCCATTGATACTATCGCGCGCAACACGTGCCGCGGAAAAGGCGCCCGGGATGACAGGCACGGCCCCGTCCGCAGGCTCGAGCACGGTCGCGGTTCCTGGCTCGGCGGGCGCTGGTAGCAACCTGGGTGCGGATCCCAGCTCGTCGTACACGACAGAAACGGATACCGGCTGTGCGTCAAGTACCGCGACCTCTTCAGGCAGGAACCACTGCTCCTCGGGCGTTGGCGCAGGCACGGGCACAGCTGTCGGCGCCGTCACGAGCGCGACGCGCACCTTGTCGTCGTCGTCCTTATCGGCGGCATCATTCATCGTGGTGTCCGTCGTCCTTGTCGATCCCGATCGGGTCTGCAAGAGTATGGCCAGCCCGTCGTCCCGATCTCGAACTCGATCTCGAACTCGATCTCGAACTCAGTCTCGAACTCGACCTCGATCTCGAACTCGACCTCGATCTCGGCAATAACCGCCACGCCGAACCTGCTACTGGTACGGTACCGCCGAACATTTCAGCTGCTGAATCGTCGCGTCTTTTGGCGGAGTACGGTACGGTACGTACCTTAGTGGCGCGCCCGAGCCCTACCACCTCCGTGTAATGTCCAGATCCGGAATCGCGACCTCGTTCGGCGCGATCGGCCAATGCATACAGCCTTCGACTGAACTGGCCGAGGCCACCCACGCCACGAAGAGTGATCCGGCTCTCTCGGCTCTGGTTGCTGCTGCGCGCCTTCTCAGGTCGGTGAGTCGCTCATTCAGTCATCGCGAGGGGTCCAGGATCGTGGAGGGGGTCCAATGACCATCCTTCCGATCCCGATGGCTCGGTCGTCGCAGGCGGACAGGCAGGCCAGTCCACGTTGTCCACGTTGTCCATTCTGCCCTCGAGGCCGAGGTGTTGGCCTCCTTTTTACATCTTGTTTCGTGTCGCTTGCACACGCACTGAGTCGCGCACTTCATTCATTGAGGACAAAAGGCTTTCTAGTAGCACAACGGACTTGCATACCGGTATAGGGAGGGGCCTTGCTGGACATGCTTGTGCTGCTCAGACTGCTCGACGCCGACGCCGACGCCGACAGGCCTGAGCAGGCTGGAGCTGGAGCTGCAGCAGCTGCTGCTGCTCGAGCGGTCGGCTGAGAGAGGGAGAGACAAGTTGGTGCAGTCTGCAGGAGACACTAGGCGGTCGGGTGAGCGTCTTGCTTTTTGCTCGCGCGCACGACTGGAATGGATCTTTGCGCGCTCTGGTTGAGCGAGGTCCAGAGGTGGGAGGGGTCTGCGCAATTCAGCGCGTCGTCTGCTTGCGCGTATGCACAACCCGTGAGCCTCGCCGCGCGGTCAAGAATCTGCGCGGTGAGGAGGCGATGCACAAGTTGGGCCGCCGCGACCCGACCGGCGTCAATCGAGTTGGCTCCCTCGCAGCGGGCCATACTCCGCGCCGCCTGCAAGCGGAGATGTTTTCTCGCAGCTGCCCTGCACTACCGAATCCATGTGGACTTGACCTCGGCCTGTGAGGGCAAGCACCACGCAGATTGGACTCTGCGACAACATCTGCTGGCTGGGGGCCTCTGTGAGCTGGGCCTCCTCAAGTCGTTCTGGGAGGTCTAGCACCCACCCACGGAAAACTCAGGGCCCTGGGCCTGCCTGCTGCGGCCTGCCTGTGGAGCTCGATGTTGGAGAGGCGGTAGCAGATCCACAACGACTCAATTTTGCCGCTCGCGCTCAGCTCAACGCGACGACGACCGCCAAGCCGAGGCCTCAGCGAGACGAGTCCGCGCGGCAAAGAGCACGACGAGGAACGGGGCAAGGTGAGCCTGCTTATAAAGCTGACGCAATGGAGTTGCACGAGCTCGAGGCCGTCGGGGTCGCCGTCGTGTGCCAGGCCAGCGGCGCCGTCGCCGAGAGCAACAGGCGGTTTCGGGAGCTCGTGCTTGGACAGGCCGACGCCGAGGCGGACTCGGTGCTGGACTGGCTCGCGCTCGGCGCGCTTGAGCTGCAGGAAGGCGAGCGGACGCGATACGTCGAAAAGCGGCTCGAAACACGGCCAAAGCGGCCCACGGTCGGCGTCACGGTGTCGCGGGCCGCAGGGCGAGAAGGCCACGTGCAGCTCGAGGTGCTGGACGTGACGGCGCAGCTGTCGTCGGCAGGAGCAGTTCACGTGGATCCTGGAGAGCTCGTTCGACGGTTTTGGGACTGGCACATCCAAGAGGACTACGAGTACATGTCGCCGCAGTTCTGGCGCATGTTTGGCTACGAGCCGCACGAGAAGGAGCACAAGCCGAGCCTGGCAGGACATGATCAACCAGGACGATCTCGCGGAGGCCATGCAGAACTTTGCCAAGCACGTCGAGTCTCGCGGCAAGCACGAGTATCTGCAGGAGGTGCGGTACACGCACAAGGACGGGTCCACGGTGTGGGTGCGCTGCAAGGGCCGCGTGGTCGAGTACGCCGAGGACGGGTCAGCGCTGCGCATGGTGGGCACGCACACAGACATCACCAAGCTCAAGGAAGAGGAGATCAAGCAGCGGGAGCTGGCCATGCGCGTGGAGCGGCAGAACACGGCGCTCAAGCGGCTGGCGGACGGCATGCACGACATCATTTACGGCGCCAACCTGCCCATGATTGGCTTTGACCACAGCGGCTGCATCACCGAGTGGAACGCCTGCGTGGCGCGGCTGGTGGGCGCGACCGAGGAGATGCTGGGCAAGGCGCTCGGCTCGCCCGAAGTGTGCGCACCGCAATGCCTCGACCAGATCAAGCGCGCCGTCGCGGGCCGCGAGCCGCTCAGCAACATGAACCTGTCGCTGCGCGTCAAGGGCGACGCGCAGGCGACCGTCGAGCTGCTGGCCAACTCGACCACGCGCGTGGACTACAACACGGGCGTGCCGGCGGGCGGCTACATCCTCGGCCAGGACCTCTCCAAGGTGATCGTGGCCAAGAAGAACGCCATCCGCGCCGCCAGCGAGGCGCGCGCCGAGCAAAACCTCAACGAGTACATGGCGCACGAGGTGCGCAACCCGGTCTTCTCGGCGCAGGCCGGCGCGCGGTTCCTCGGCGAGTTTCTCGCGTCGCCGGGGATCGACTCGGTGCCCATGGCGGCGGAGGCGCGCAAGGACATTCGCCTGGTGACGGAAAGCCTGGACTACGTGCACGAGCTCCTCTCGAGCCTGCTGGACCTCAACAAGTTCTTTGAGGCTCGCTGCCGTTCCAGACGCGCCATGTGACGCTCGACAAGGACGTGCTCGACCCTGTGGTGCGCATGCTGCGCCGCCGCACGCCCGCCGACGTGCAGCTGTCCGCCGAGTATCCCGAGGCGTTGGCTGGCACCTGCGACGCGACGCGCCTCAAGCAGGTGCTCATCAACCTGGCGGGCAATGCGCTCAAGTTTACCTCCAAAGGCGTGGTCCGCATCGTCGTGGCGCACGCCCAGGAGGCGGGCGAGCTGACCGTCGCGGTGGAGGACTCGGGTGTGGGCGTATCCGAGGAGGCGGCCGAGCAGCTCTTTCAGCGCTTTGTGCACACTGCAGGCCAAGGCCAGAGCAGCAGCATCATCGCGCTCTATCTCTCGCGCGTCGTGGTCGAGAAGATTGGCGGCAGAATGTGGCTGGACGAGGACTACGACTCTGGCGTCGAGGGCTGCCCCGGCTCGCGATACTGCTTTACGGTGCCCTTCACGGCTAGTGAGCAGCCACACGAGCGAAAAACCGAGTGTCAAGCCAGCGCCACAGCCCACGTCCAAGCTGAAGCAGCCCACGTCCAAGCCGAAGCAGCCCACGTCCAAGCCGAAGCAGCGCAGCAGCAGCAGCAGCAGCAGCAGCAGCAGCAGCAGCAGCAGCAGCAGCAGCAGCAGCAGCAGCAGCAGCACAGCACAGCAGCAGCACAGCAGCAGCAGCAGCAGCAGCAGCAGCAGCAGCAGCAGCAGCAGCAGCAGCAGCAGCAGCAGCAGCAGCAGCAGCAGCAGCAGCAGCAGCAGCAGCATAGCCAGGGCCAGGGGCTCGTCGAGAAGCAGGAGGCTGACGTGGCGGACCCCGAGGACAGCGACGAGGTCGTGAGCGAGAGGCCCAAGCGCCTGCTTTTGGTCGACGACGACAACCTCGTGCGCGCCGTGATGACCCGGCTGATGGCGCAGGCACTGCCAGAGTTTCAGGTCGATGAGGTGACGAACGGCGAGGCCGCGCTCAAGCGCATCGACGCGGGCATGGAGTACGACGTGATCGTCATGGACCAGTACATGAGCCAGTCGGGCGGCAAGATGCTCGGCACGGACGCCATCCGGGAGCTGCGCGAGCGAGGCTGCCAGGCGCTGCTCGTGGGGTTCTCGGGCAATGACGTTGCTGAGGAGTACGCGGCGGCGGGTGCGGACTTTAGCTGGCGCAAGCCCATGAGTCCAAAACGAGGCTTCGTTCCGAGGTTTTGAAGGGCTTGGAGGCGCGCTGCTTGCTGCTGACCGGCCGACCTTCTCGCACGTACAAGGTCCAGAACGAGCTCAAGATCAAGTAATTAATCGACCACCTTGTGTTGTTCAGCGCCTATTGGCGGTTGCCGGTCTGCTCTACCAGAAGCTGCTTGCCCTGGCATGGAGGCCTGGCATGATGTCGCGGAAGACCTCGTCGGGGCTCTTCTGGATGACGAAGGCCGAGGCCAGACCGCTCTCGCTCGAGCTGCGACTCATGCAGCTCATCAAGATGGCCGGCAAGACGGTGACAAGCGCGAGGCCACGCAAGCAGGGGTCGTCCCAGCAGGCGGCCATGCGGCTGTCCTTGCAGACGCGCACGGAGCGGTTGTACAACTCGGTGGTGACGCTGAGCTGGTTGCGCCAGCCGAGTGTCTGCGTGATGTGCAGCTTGACGTACTCCTCCAGGACAAAGGTGGGCCACATCAGGTGCTTGGTCATCTGCAGCGACTGCATGCCGTTGCTGCTCGCCAGGAACTCGTCCAGCATCGCCGAGGCGGGCTTGTTGTCCTTGCTGACGACCATGATCCTGCCCAGCGGGTGCACAAAGTTGGTCAGGTTGATGTTGTACAGGAAGTCTGTGACACTGTCATCCCTTCTCGTGATAGCCGTGCACCTGCAAGGCGACGTCCGGCCGCGTGTTGTAGTGGTTGAAGAACATGGCGAGCGCCTCGTGAGAGTTGAGCACCTCCTCGTCGGAGGACTTGACGCCCCTCTTGAACTGGTCGACAGCTATGGCCGCTGGCGACCGCGCATGGGGAATGAAGGGCAGGCTGCCATCACCAAAGTCGATCGCAGCGCCCGCGGTCTGCGTCTGCTCGCCCGATGCTGCCAGAGCGTAGTCTTCCGCATTGGCCGGCACCGCAGTGGGCAGCTGGTCATCACTGACGAGGGCAATCTGCGCCGGCGTGAACCACACGCCGCCGCCGCCGCCGCCGCCGCCGCCGCCAACGGGGACGCTCTCCGGCACGGCGACCTGGCGCTGCTTGCCGTCCTCCATCTCGCGATACTTCTCTGCTGGGCTGGCGCTGGCTTTTGATCGCTGGACCACGTTCTGGCACGATCCCAGTGTGTGTTGCGTCCTATTCTAAAGAGTCAAGTTCTCAGAGTAAAAAGACGTACCATTCACGCACAAGACTCGGAGTGTGATCAACGGTAGAGTCTTAAAAAGTGACGCCGTGTCTTGTTTTTGAAAGATGTTGCAGGTGTTGCAGTTCGTTACTCGCAAAAGAGTGCCGAGGAAAGGTTCAGAGGTTTTGGAGCTGTTCAACTCAATTGGAGATACGGGCTGCTGCTTTACCCGCTGGAGGCTGCCTGGCGATGCTCTCTTACGACTCGTGGGCAGGCATCGACGTTCGCTGGCGACGGGGACGCGCATGGCTGGGCTCGTGCTGGCTGAAGCTAGCGCAAGCCAAGTCGCAAGCCCATGTTGCCGAGGCAACCCGGGTCTGCCTGGACGTCGTCGTGCTGTTGCAAACTCTGACTGACTCTCGCTAACACAATCTTGATTAAGAGATCGACCGCTCGTTCTGCTCTACCAAAGCCCCTCTTCTTGACGTGGATGCCTGGCACGATCTCGCGCATGACCTGCTCGGGGCTCCTCTGGATGGTGAAGGCCGAGGCTAGGCCGCTCTCGCGCTTGTTCTTACCGTAGCAGCTCATGACGATGGCCGGCAGGATGGTGACAACCGCGAGGCAACGCAAGCAGGGGTCGTCCCAGCAGGCGGCCATGCTGCTGTCCTTGCAGATGCGCACAGAGCGGTTGTACAGCTCGGTGGTGACAGTGAGCCGCTGGCGCCAGCCGAGCGTGTTTCTGATGTGGTCGCGGACGTACTGCTCGAGCGTATTGGTCGGCCACACGAGGTGCTTGGTCATCTGCAGCGACTGCATGCCGTTGCTGCTCGTAAGGAACTCGTCCAGCATCGCCGAGGCGGGCTTGCCGTCCTTGCTGACGACCATGATCTTGCCCAGCGGGTGCACAAAGTTGGTCAGGTTGATGCCGTACAAAAAAGTCCGTCACGTTCTTGGTCGTCGTCGAGCTGTGGCCCTTGGAGTCGGTCGTTGTTGTCTTCACCACGTGATAGCCGTGCACCTGCAAGGCGACGTACGGCCGCGTGTTGTGGTGGTTGAAGAACATGGCGAGCGCCTCGCGAGAGTTGAGCACCTCCTCGTCTGAGGACTTGACGCCCCTCTTGAACTTGTCGACAGCGACGCGCGCTGGCGACCGCGCGTGCGGAATGAAGGGCAGGCTGCCATCACCAAAGTCGTCGCAGCGCCCGCGGTCTGCGTCTGCGCGCCCGACGCTTCCGGAGCGTAGTCTTCCGCATTGCCGGCACCGCCGTGGGCAGCTGGTCGTCCCCGACGAGGGCGATCTGCGCCGGCGTGAACCACCCGTCGCCGCCGCTGCCCTTGACGGGCACGCTCTCCGGCACGGCGACCTGAAGCTGCTTGCTGTTGTCCATCGGTGCGATAGGTCACTGCTGCCGCTGGCCGACGTTGATGATGGAAGAACGCACCTTCCAATGCCACAGACGACAGCAATCACATTTTCCAGCGTGCTCCCATCGCACCCTTTCCCCCCTCCAACACACCCTCTGCTGCTACTCTACACACTCGCAAAGTGAAAACGCACAAGACTCGAGGTGGGAGCTCCTCCGAGCATCGAAACTGACGCTGTGTCTTGTTTGTTTTGCAAGATGTTGCAGTTCGTTGCAACGAGCACTTTAGAGTGCTGCTGTATGTTTGAGGGTTGGCCTCGAGCTGTGCTGCTCCCCTGCCTGCCTGGCGCTGATCTATTGCGGCTCGTGGGCAGGGATCGACGTTCGCTGGCGACGGGGACGCGCATGGCTGGGCTAGCTCTTGTGCTGGCTGAAGCCAAGTCGCAAGCCCATGTTGGCCGAGGCAACCCGGGTCTGCCTGGACGTCGTCGTGCTGTTTGCAAACTCTGACTGACTCTCGCTGACACAATCTTGAAATTGGAGTTCGATCACTCGTTCTGCTCAACCAAAGTCACCTCTTGTTGACATTGATGCCTACCACGATCTCGCGCATGACCTGCTCGGGGCTCCTCTGGATGGTGAAGGCCGAGGCCAGGCCGCTCTCGCGCTTGTTTCTTACCGTAGCAGCTCATGACGATGGCCGGCAGGATGGTGACTACCGCGAGGCAACGCAAGCAGGGTCGTCCCAGCAGGCAGCCATGCGGCTGTCCTTGCAGATGCGCACAGAGCGGTTGTACAGCTCGGTGGTGACACTGAGCTTTCGGCGCCAGCCGAGCGTGTTTCTGATGTGGTCGCGAACGTACTGCTCGAGCGTATTGGTCGGCCACACGAGGTGCTTGGTCATCTGCAGCGACTGCATGCCGTTGCTGCTCGTAAGGAACTCGTCCAGCATCGCCGAGGCGGGCTTGCCGTCCTTGCTGACGACCATGATCTTGCCCAGCGGATGCACAAAGTTGGTCAGGTTGATGCCGTACAAAAAGTCTGTCACATTGCTGGTCGTTGTCGAGCTGTTGCCCTTGGAGTCGGTCGTTGTTGTCGTCACCACGTGATAGCCGTGCACCTGCAAGACGACGTACGGCCGCGTGTTGTGGTGGTTGAAGAACATGGCGAGCGCCTCGCGAGAGTTGAGCACCTCCTCGTCTGAGGACTTGACGCCCCTCTTGAACTTGTCGACAGCGACGCGCGCTGGCGACCGCGCGTGCGGAATGAAGGGCAGGCTGCCGTCACCAAAGTCGATCGCAGCGCCCGCGGTCTGCGTCTGCGCGCCCGCTTCCGGAGCGTAGTCTTCCGCATTGGCCGGCACCGCCGTGGGCAGCTGATCATCCCCGACAAGGGCGATCTGCGCCGGCGTGAACCACCCGTCGCCGCCGCTGCCCTTGACGGGCACGCTCTCCGGCACGGCGACCTGAAGCTGCTTGCTGTCGTCCATCGGTGCGATAGGTCACTGCTGCCGCTGGCCGACGATACTTCCACGTTTGGGTGTGAAGATTACTTACAGTACGCCGAGTTAAGACTGGTCGCGAGGTTGACAGCAAGCTTGAGTTACCCTACGCCCACTTCGATGCCGAGTGGGGGCAGGGAGCACAGGCTGCCACCGGTATAAACCGAGGTCTTGCGCATGTGCCACCGCTGGTGGGGCGAGCGGCTCCTGGTTCGCCAGGAGCGCGCGCAATAGGTGCCGCTGGCGCTGGAAGATCGTCTCCACGAGGAGGCGACGGCTGGCAGCGAGGCCGTCGAGTTGGTGCTTGGCGTAGTAGTCGCGCACGATGCGGCGGAGTGCGGGCCAGTCGCCGGCCGTGCCACCTGCCGTAGAGAGGACCGGGATGAGGAGCTTGTTGGAGCCAAGGGCGGCGTCGTACTTGTCATGCTTGGCCTGGCATGCGGCTGCTGCGACGGTTGGCAAAGAGCGCTCCGTGACAAAGCTCGTTCAGCTGATAGTGTTCACAGCAGTCACATCAATGATGACCGGCTTGGCAGGAGCTTGCAAGGTAGCATGGACGTCGACGGAGGTTGTCGCTCACCAAACTTCGGTGCGAGCGGTGCCCCCCAGCTTGTTGAGGTGCTTGCAGATGACGTCGCGGCCGCGTTGTGGGCCACGGTGGCGGTGTTGACGTGCTTGCAGTGGAGCGCGTGGAACCAGTTGGCGCTCGGCTTGCGCATCTCGGTCGCGCCGCAACCGCACGTGGTTGGACTGGACGCCAGATCGGGACGAGCTTGGCCAGTGCGCTTGCGGAGGTAGGCGAGCCAGAGCTTGTTGGGCAGCTGGGTCACGGCAAGCGACGGCGTGGTGAGCAGGATGACACCGGCCGAGGTCTCCTGGTTGGCCGCGTGGATGCGGCGTGCGAGGAAGGCCCGCTCTCGGCGTCCAGGGTCGGGCGGTTCGGCGTCGGCTGGCGGTGGCTGCTGCACGGTCTTGTCGCCGCAGGTGATGTTGATGATGGAAGAACGCACCTTCCAATGCCACAGACGACAGCAATCACATTTTCCAGCGTGCTCACATCGCACCCTTTCCCCCCTCCAACACACCCTTACTCTACACACTCGCAAAGTGAAAACGCACAAGACTCGAGGTGGGAGCTCTCCTCCGAGCATCGAAACTGACGCTGTGTCTTGTTTGTTTTTGCAAGATGTTGCAGTTCGTTGCAACGAGCACTTTAGTGCTGCTGTATGTTTGAGGGTTGGCCTCGAGCTGTGCTGCTCCCCTGCCTGCCTGGCGCTGATCTATTGCGGCTCGTGGGCAGGGATCGACGTTCGCTGGCGACGGGGACGCGCATGGCTGGGCTAGCTCTTGTGCTGGCTGAAGCCAAGTCGCAAGCCCATGTTGGCCGAGGCAACCCGGGTCTGCCTGGACGTCGTCGTGCTGTTGCAAACTCTGACTTTCGCTGACACAATCTTGAAATTGGAGTTCGATCACTCGTTCTGCTCAACCAAAGTCACCTCTTGTTGACATTGATGCCTACCACGATCTCGCGCATGACCTGCTCGGGGCTCCTCTGGATGGTGAAGGCCGAGGCCAGGCCGCTCTCGCGCTTGTTCTTACCGTAGCAGCTCATGACGATGGCCGGCAGGATGGTGACTACCGCGAGGCAACGCAAGCATGGGTCGTCCCAGCAGGCAGCCATGCGGCTGTCCTTGCAGATGCGCACAGAGCGGTTGTACAGCTCGGTGGTGACACTGAGCTTTCGGCGCCAGCCGAGCGTGTTTCTGATGTGGTCGCGGACGTACTGCTCGAGCGTATTGGTCGGCCACACGAGGTGCTTGGTCATCTGCAGCGACTGCATGCCGTTGCTGCTCGTAAGGAACTCGTCTAGCATCGCCGAGGCGGGCTTGCCGTCCCTGCTGATGACCATGATCTTGCCCAGCGGATGCACAAAGTTGGTCAGGTTGATGTTGTACAAAAAGTCTGTCACATTGCTGGTCGTTGTCGAGCTGTTGCCCTTGGAGTCGGTCGTTGTTGTCGTCACCACGTGATAGCCGTGCACCTGCAAGACGACGTACGGCCGCGTGTTGTGGTGGTTGAAGAACATGGCGAGCGCCTCGCGAGAGTTGAGCACCTCCTCGTCTGAGGACTTGACGCCCCTCTTGAACTTGTCGACAGCGACGCGCGCTGGCGACCGCGCGCGCGGAATGAAGGGCAGGCTGCCGTCACCAAAGTCGATCGCAGCGCCCGCGGTCTGAGTCTGCTCGCCCGACGCTTCCGGAGCGTAGTCTTCCGCATTGGCCGGCACCGCCGTGGGCAGCTGGTCGTCCCCGACGAGGGCAATCTGCGCCGGCGTAAACCACCCGCCGCCGCCGCCGCCGCCGCCGCCGCCGCCGCCACTACCCTTGACTGGCAAGCTCTCCGGCACGGCGACCTGAACCTGTTTGCTGTCGTCCATCTTGCGATAGTCACTGCTGCGTGATGATGACGCTGGAGGACCGAGGCCACCAGCTTGATCTCGAGATGCTTCGGGGACTGGAAACTTGACTCTCAGTGCCGTCGGCGATCTTGTGCCGAGGGCTCTGCTCCTCTGTCGCAGCCGCCCTGACCTTATTTTTTTGTGCCACATGATGAAGGCGATGATGCAACAAGGCCTGACGCTGACCACGCTGTGCTGGATCATGCGCATCGCGAGCGGGAGTTTCACAAGTTTCCTGTGCTGCTCGTTCTCATGGTTTCTCGGCTGGCATCGATTCGGCCCAGTGGCGAAGGTGGTGTGCATGCTGGCTCGACGCAGCTGGCTGGCTTTGGAACTGGAGGTGTCAACCATCGAGGTCATCCAGCCAGCCAGCCAGCCAGCCTGCCTGCCTGCCTGCCTGCCTGCCTGCCTGCCTGCCTGCCTGCCTGCCTGCCTGCCTGCCTGCCTGCCTGCCTGCCTGCCTGCTTGCCTGCCTGCCTGCCTGCCTGCCCTGCCTGCCCTGCCTGCCTGCCGGCCAGCCGAAAATCTTCGCGGCTCATCTGGATGGAGGTCAGGCAGGCGGCTGTGCTGCCAGCGGGCAGCTCGAGGTCTCGGATGATGCATCCAAGGTCAACTCGGGGTTGGTAGAGGGCGGGTCGCGACGGGCGGCTGACGCCAGGGTCGCGCAAGATGGTGTCCAAGGCAAGGGTCTGCGTGGATGTCGCGCTGTCTGACTGACTCTCGCTGACACAATCTTGAAATTGGAGTTCGATCACTCGTTCTGCTCAACCAAAGTCACCTCTTGTTGACATGGATGCCTACCACGATCTCGCGCATGACCTGCTCGGGCTCCTCTGGATGGTGAAGGCCGAGGCTAGGCCGCTCTCGCGCTTGTTCTTACCGTAGCAGCTCATGACGATGGCCGGCAGGATGGTGACTACCGCGAGGCAACGCAAGCAGGGGTCGTCCCAGCAGGAGCTCATGCGGCTATCCTTACAGATGCGCACGGAGCGGTTGTACAGCTCGGTGGTGACAGTGAGCCGCTGGCGCCAGCCGAGCGTGTTTCTGATGTGGTCGCGGACGTACTGCTCGAGCGTATTGGTGGGCCACACGAGGTGCTTGGTCATCTGCAGCGACTGCATGCCGTTGCTGCTCGTCAGGAACTCGTCCAGCATCGCCGAGGCGGGCTTGCCGTCCTTGCTGACGACCATGATCTTGCCCAGCGGATGAATATAGTTGGACAGGTTGATGTTGTACAGGAAGTCTGTGACACTGTCCCATCCTGAACCTCCTGCACTGGATGAGTGCCTCCTCTCCTCGTGATAGCCGTGCACCTGCAAGACGACGTACGGCCGCGTGTTGTGGTGGTTGAAGAACATGGCGAGCGCCTCGCGAGAGTTGAGCACCTCCTCATCGGAGGACTTGACGCCCCTCTTGAACTTGTCGACAGCGACGCGCGCTGGCGACCGCGCGTGGGGAATGAAGGGCAGGCTGCCACCAAAGTCGATCGCAGCGCCCGCGGTCTGAGTCTGCTCGCCCGACGCTTCCGGAGCGTAGTCTTCCGCATTGGCCGGCACCGCCGTGGGCAGCTGGTCGTCCCCGACGAGGGCAATCTGCGCTGGCGTAAACCACCCTCCGCCGCCGCCGCCGCCGCCGCCGCCCACTACCCTTGACGGGCACGCTCTCCGGCACGGCGACCTGAACCTGTTTGCTGTCGTCCATCTTGCGATAGTCACTGCTGCGTGATGATGACGCTGGAGGACCGAGGCCACCAGCTTGATCTCGAGATGCTTCGGGGACTGGAAACTTGACTCTCAGTGCCGTCGGCGATCTTGTGCCGAGGGCGCTGCTCGTCTGTCGCAGCCGCCCTGACCTCATTTTTTTGTGCCGCATGAAGGCGATGATGCAACAAGGCCTGACGCTGACCACGCTGTGCTGGACCATGCGCATCGCGAGCGGGAGTTTCACAAGTTGCCTGTCTGTGCTGCTCGTTCACATGGTTTCTCGGCTGGCATCGATTCGGCCCAGTGGCGAAGGTGGTGTGCATGCTGGCTCGACGCAGCTTTGGAACTGCAGGTGTCAACCATCGAGGTCATTCAGGCAGCCTGCCAGCCAGGCAGCCTGCCAGCCGGCCGGCTAGCCGCAACTCTTCGCGGCTCATCTGGATGGAGGTCAGGCAGGCGGAGCGGGCAGCTCGAGGTCTCGGATGATGCATCCAAGGTCAACTCGGGGTTGGTAGAGGGCAGGTCGCGACAGGTGGCTGACGTCAGGGTCGCGCAAAATGGTGTCCAAGGCAAGGGTCTGCGTGGATGTCGCGCTGTTGCAAACTCTGACTCTCGCTGACACAATCAATCGGAGTTCGATCACTCGCTCTGCTCAGCCCAAGGCGCGCTGCGAGGCGCCGGACCCCTTTAAGCCTCTGCTCGTGGTCGACGCTGTTGTCGACCCCGTCGCCCGCGCTGCACTGCTTGTGCAGCGCGGAAAGAAGGCAGAGCGTGGACCTGTTTGTTGGAGGATTGCTGATTTGTTCAGGTCCGGCCGGCCGGTGAAGCCAGGGCAAAACGGCGTCCGGCGGCCGCCAGTGACAGCTGTGCTCTGCCGCCGTGCATGCTGCCGTAGTGCATGCGAAGCGAGATGTGCGTGCGAGTGCATGCGAGTGTATGCGCAAAGCCCAGAGCTGTGTGCCGCGGGACACCTCTACCTCTAGAGCTGCTGGATTTGATTCACGATCTCGCTGAAGACCTCGTCGGGGCTCTTCTGGATGGTGAAGACCGAGGCCAGGCCGCTCTCGCGCTTGTTCTTACCGTAGCAGCTCATGACGATGGCCGGCAGGATGGTGACAACCGCGAGGCAACGCAAGCAGGGGTCGTCCCAGCAGGCAGCCATGCGGCTGTCCTTGCAGATGCGCACGGAGCGGTTGTTCAGCTCGGTGGTGACACTGAGCTTTCGGCGCCAGCCGAGCGTGTTTCTGATGTGGTCGCAGACGTACTGCTCGAGCGTATTGGTCGGCCACACCAGAGCTTGGTCATCTGCAGCGACTGCATGCCGTTGCTGCTCGCCAGGAACTCGTCCAGCATCGCCGAGGCGGGCTTGCCGTCCTTGCTGACGACCATGATCTTGCCCAGCGGATGCACAAAGTTGGTCAGGTTGATGTTGTACAGGAAGTCTGTGACACTGTCATCCCCTTCTCGTGATAGCCGTGCACCTGCAAGGCGACGTCCGGCCGCGTGTTGTGGTGGTTGAAGAACATGGCGAGCGCCTCGCGAGAGTTGAGCACCTCCTCATCGGAGGACTTGACGCCCCTCTTGAACTTGTCGACAGCGACGCGCGCTGGCGACCGCGCGTGGGGAATGAAGGGCAGGCCGCCATCACCAAAGTCGATCGCAGCGCCCGCGGTCTGCGTCGGCGCGCCCGACGCTTCCGGAGCGTAGTCTTCCGCATTGGCCGGCACCGCCGTGGGCAGCTGGTCGTCCCCGACGAGGGCAATCTGCGCCGGCGTAAACCACCCGTCGCCGCCGCTGCCCTTGACGGGCACGCTCTCCGGCACGGCGACCTGAAGCTGTTTGCTGTCGTCCATCTTGCGATGGTCACTGCTGCGTGATGATGACGCTGGAGGACCAAGGCCACCAGCTTGATCTCGAGATGCTTCGGGGACTGGAGCCAACTCTCGGCGCCGTCTTGTGCCGAGGGCGCTGCTCGTCTGTCGCAGCCGCCTTTTTTGCCGCATGAAGGCGACGATGCAACAAGGCCTGACGCTGACCACGCTGTGCTGGACCATGTGCCTGCATCGCCAGCAGGAGTTTCGCGAGTTGCCCTGTGCTGGTCATTCTCATGGTTTCTCGGCTGGCATCGATTCGGCCAAAGGTGGTGTGCATGCTGGTGTGGGAACCGCAGGTATCAACCATCGAGGTCATTCAGCCAGCCAGCCAGCCAGCCAGCCAGCCAGCCAGCCAGCCTGCCAGCCTGCCTGCCAAGCTGCTATCGTAGG
>JACDIV010000118.1:0-33634 GCA_022244645.1 Thraustochytrium striatum | reverse complement strand
CATTGCTGCTGGTGAAGGCTCGAGTGGAGTCGGAGGTGCTGGCGGCGCCATCTCGATTTCGGGTGGCGCTGGCAACAACGGCGACGGTGGTGCGATCACGCTGACTTCGGGCGCGACAACCGCCGCAAACAGTGGCGACATTTCTCTTGTGACGCCGATTGGTGGCGGCACGGGAGTGAGTGGCTCTGTGTCTGTGACCACTGGCGACGCTGCGAACGGCAACACGGGCTCGTTCTCGGTGACGACGGTGCTTCGACTGGCGTGGGGACTGGTGGCGACATCACGCTCTCCGTTGGAAATGGCGTTGTTGGCGCTGGTGGCGCTGTGGCTGTGACTGCTGGTCACATCCGCAACGACTGGTGGTGCCATCACACTCACATCGGGCCAAGGAAGGCACAGAGCAGTGGCGACATTGCTCTTTTGACGGCTGCTGGCGGCACGACTGGCACTAGCGGCGCAGTGACCATCAACACGGGCGGAACGAGCATCGGAGCTTCCGGCGATTTCTACGTCGAGACTGGCGTGGCTTTGGGCGGTGCTGGTGGCGCGATCCAGCTCAGCGTCGGCGACGGTGACACGAACGCTGGCGGCGAGGTCAAGATCACGGCTGGTGTCAGTTCTGCTGACAACGTTGCTGGCGGTGCTGTGACCATTGCTGCTGGCGCAGGCTCGAGTGGAGTCGGAGGTGCTGGCGGCGCCATCTCAATTTCGGGTGGCGCTGGCAACAACGGCGACGGTGGCGCGATCACGCTGACTTCGGGCGCGACCACCGCCGCGAACAGTGGCGACATTTCTCTTGTGACGCCGATTGGGCAGCACGGGAGTGAGCGGCTCTGTTTCTGTAACCACTGGCGACGCTGTGAACGGCAACACGGGCTCGTTTTCGGTGACGACTGGCGCTTCGACTGGTGCAGGCACGGGCGGTGACATCACGCTCTCTGTTGGAAATGGCGTTGTTGGCGCTGGTGGCGCTGTGGCTGTGACTGCTGGTGTGACATCCGCACGACTGGCGGTGCGATCACGCTCACATCGGGCCAAGGAAGTGCACAGAGCAGTGGCGACATTGCTCTTTTGACGGCCGCTGGCGGCACGACTGGCACTAGCGGCGCAGTGACCATCAACACGGGCGGAACGAGCAACGGAGCCTCCGGCGAGTTCTACGTCGAGACTGGCGTGGCAGTTGGTGGTGCTGGTGGCGCGATTCAACTGAGTCGGTGACGGTGACACTGTCGCTGGCGGCGAGGTGAAGATCACGGCTGGTGTCAGTTCTGCTGACAACGTTGCTGGTGGTGTGACCATTGCTGGCGAAGGCTCGAGTGGAGTCGGAGGTGCTGGCGGCGCCATCTCGATTTCGGGTGGCGCTGGCAACAACGGCGACGGTGGCGCGATCACGCTGACCTCTGGTGCGACAACGGACGCAAACAGTGGCGACATTTCTCTTGTGACGCCGATTGGTGCAGCACGGGAGTGAGCGGCTCTGTTCTGTACCACTGGCGACGCTGCGAACGGCAACACGGGCTCGTTTTCGGTGACGACAGGCGCTTCGACTGGTGGGGACTGGTGGCGACATCACGCTCTCTGTTGGCGATGGTGTAGTCGGCGCTGGTGGCGCTGTGGCTGTGACTGCTGGTCTGACATCCGCAACGACTGGTGGTGCCATCACACTCACATCGGGCCAAGGAAGTGCACAGAGCAGTGGCGACATTGCTCTTTTGACGGCTGCTGGCGGGACAACTGGCACTAGCGGCGCAGTGACCATCAACACGGGCGGAACGAGCATCGGAGCTTCCGAGTTCTACGTCGAGACTGGTGCGGCTTTGGGCGGTGCTGGCGCGATCCAGCTCAGCGTCGCGACGGTGACACTAATGCTGGTGGCGAGGTGAAGATCACGGCTGGTGTCAGTTCTGCTGACAACGTTGCTGGGGTGCTGTGACCATTGCTGCTGGCGCAGGCTCGAGTGGAGTCGGAGGTGCTGGCGGCGCCATCTCGATCTCGGGTGGCGCTGGCAACAACGGCGACGGTGGCGCGATCACGCTGACTTCGGGCGCGACAACCGCCGCAAACAGCGGCGACATTTCTCTGGTGACGCCGATCGGTGGCGGCACGGAGTGAGCGTCTGTGTCTGTGACCACTGGCGATGCTGCGAACGGCAACACGGGCTCGTTTTCGGTGACGACTGGCGCTTCGACTGGTCAGGCACGGGCGGTGACATCACGCTCTCTGTTGGAAATGGCGTTGTTGGCGCTGGTGGCGCTGTGGCTGTGACTGCTGGTCAGACATCCGGCACACTGGTGGTGCGATCACGCTCACATCGGGGCAAGGAAGTGCACAGACCAGTGGCGACATTGCTCTTTTGACGGCTGGCGGGACAACTGGCACTAGCGGCGCAGTGACCGTCAACACGGGCGGAACGAGCATCGGAGCTTCCGGCGAGTTCTACGTCGAGACTGGCGTGGCTTTGGGCGGTGCTGGTGGTGCGATCCAGCTCAGCGTCGGCGACGGTGACACGAACGCTGGCGGCGAGGTCAAGATCACTGCTGGTGTCAGTTCTGCTGACAACGTTGCTGGTGGGCTGTGACCATTGCTGCTGGCGCAGGCTCGAGTGGAGTCGGAGGTGCTGGCGGCGCCATCTCAATTTCGGGTGGCGCTGGCAACAACGGCGACGGTGGCGCGATCACGCTGACTGGTGCGACAACGGACGCAAACAGTGGCGACATTTCTCTTGTGACGCCGATCGGTGGCAGCACGGGAGTGAGCGGCTCTGTTTCTGTGACCACTGGCGATGCTGCGAACGGAAACACGGGCTCGTTCTCGGTTACGACTGGCGCTTCGACTGCAGGCACAGGCGGTGACATCACCCTCTCTATTGGAAATGGCGTTGTCGGCGCTGGTGGCGCTGTGCTGTGACTGCTGGTGTAACATCTGGCACGACTGGTGGTGCGATCACGCTCACATCTGGCCAAGGAAGTGCACAGAGCAGTGGCGACATTGCTCTTTTGACGGCTGCTGGCGGCACGACTGGCACTAGCGGCGCAGTGACCATCAACACGGGCGGAACGAGCATCGGAGCTTCCGGCGAGTTCTACGTCGAGACTGGCGTGGCTTTGGGCGGTGCTGGTGGTGCGATCCAGCTCAGCGTCGGCGACGGTGACACGAACGCTGGCGGCGAGGTCAAGATCACTGCTGGTGTCAGTTCTGCTGACAACGTTGCTGGCGGAGCTGTCACCATTGCTGCTGCGAAGGCTCGAGTGGAGTCGGAGGTGCTGGCGGCGCCATCTCGATTTCGGGTGGCGCTGGCAACAACGGCGACGGTGGCGCGATCACGCTGACTTCGGGCGACAGCCGCCGCGAACAGTGGCGACATTTCTCTTGTGACGCCGATCGGTGGCAGCACGGGAGTGAGCGGCTCTGTTTCTGTAACCACTGGCGACGCGAACGGCAACACGGGCTCGTTTTCGGTGACGACTGGCGCTTCGACTGGTGCAGGTACCGGTGACATCACGCTCTCCGTTGGAAATGGCGTCGGCGCTGGTGGCGCTGTGGCTGTGACTGCTGGTGTGACATCCGGCACGACTGGTGCTATCACGCTCACCTCCGGGCAAGGAAGTGCACAAAGCAGTGGCGATATTGCTCTCCTGACGGCTGCGGCACGACTGGCACTAGCGGCGCAGTGACCATCAAGACAGGCGGAACGAGCATTGGAGCCTCCGGCGAGTTTTACGTCGAGACTGGCGCGGCTTTGGGCGGTGCTGGTGGCGCGATCCAGCTCAGCGTCGGGACGGTGACACTGTCGCTGGCGGCGAGGTAAGATCACGGCTGGTCTCACGACCGCAAACAGCTTGGCTGGTGGTGTGATCGTCGCGGCTGGCGCTGGAATGGCACTACCGCTGGCACGGAGGCTATTTCGATCTCGGGTGGCGCTGGCAACAACGGCGACGGTGGCGCGATCACGCTGACCTCGGGCGCGACTACGGACGCGAACAGCGGCGCTATTTCTCTCGTGACGCCGATTGGTGGCAGCACGGAGTGAGCTCTGACCACTGGCGACGCTGCGAACGGCAACACTGGCTCGTTCTCGGTTACGACAGGCGCGACTGGTGCAGGTACCGGCGGTGACATCACGCTCTCTGTTGGCGACGGCGTTGTTGGCGCTGGTGGCGCTGTGTCTGTGACTGCTGGTGTGACATCCGCAACAACTGGTGTGCGATCACGCTCACATCTGGCCAAGGAACGGCACAGAGCAGTGGCGACATTTCTCTCCTGACGGCTGCTGGCGGGACAACTGGCACTAGCGGCGCAGTGACCATCAGACAGGCGGAACGAGCATCGGAGCATCCGGCGAGTTCTACGTCGAGACTGGTGCGGCTTTGGGCGGTGCTGGTGGCGCGATCCAGAGCGTCGGCGGTGACTCTGTCGCTGGCGGCGAGGTGAAGATCACGGCTGGTCTCACGACCGCAAACAGCTTGCTGGTGGTTCTGTGATCGTCGCGGCTGGCGCTGGAATGGGCACTACCGCTGGCACGGGAGGCGCCATTTCGATCTCGGGTGGCGCTGGCAACAACGGCGACGGTGGCGCGATCACGACCTCGGGCGCGACTACGGATGCGAACAGTGGCGACATCTCTCTCGTGTCGCCGATTGGCGGCACGGGAGTGAGCGGCTCCGTGTCTGTGACCATGGCGATGCTGCGAACGGCAACACGGGCTCGTTCTCGGTCACGACGGTGCTTCGACTGGTGTCGGCACGGGCGGTGACATCACGCTCTCGTTGGCAACGGCGTTGTTGGCGCTGGTGGCGCTGTGACTGTGACTGCTGGTCTAACATCTGGTACAACTGGCGGTGCCATCACGCTCACATCGGGCCAAGGAACGCACAGAGCAGTGCGACATTGCTCTTTTGACGGCTGCTGGCGGGACAACTGGCACTAGCGGCGCAGTGACCATCAAGACAGGCGGAACGAGCATCGGAGCATCCGGCGAGTTCTACGTCGAGACTGGTGCGGCTTTGGGCGGTGCTGGTGGCGCGATCCAACTGAGTGTCGGCGACGGTGACACTGTCGCTGGCGGCGAGGTGAAGATCACGCTGGTCTCACCACCGCAAACAGCCTGGCTGGTGGTTCCGTCATCGTGGCGGCTGGCGCAGGAATGGCACTACCGCTGGCACGGGAGGCGCTATTTCGATCTCGGGTGGCGCTGGCAACAACGGCGACGGTGGCGCGATCACGCTGACCTCGGGCGCGACTACGGACGCGAACAGCGGCGCTATTTCTCTCGTGACGCCGATTGGTGGCGGCACGGGAGTGAGTGGCTCCGTGTCTGACCACTGGCGACGCTGCGAACGGCAACACGGGCTCGTTTCTCGGTCACGACGGGCGCTTCCACTGGTGTCGGCACGGCCGGCGACATCACGCTCTCTGTTGGCAATGGCGTTGTTGGCGCTGGTGGCGCTGTTGCTGTGACTGCTGGTGTGACATCCGCACGACTGGTGGTGCGATCACGCTCACATCGGCCAAGGAAGTGCACAGAGCAGTGGCGACATTGCTCTTTTGACGGCTGCTGGCGGGACAACTGGCACTAGCGGCGCAGTGACCATCAACAGGCGGAACGAGCATCGGAGCATCCGGCGAGTTCTACGTCGAGACTGGTGGCTTTGGGCGGTGCTGGTGGCGCGATCCAACTGAGTGTCGGCGACGGTGACACTGTCGCTGGTGGCGAGGTGAAGATCACGGCTGGTCTCACGACCGCAAACAGCTTGGCTGGTGGTTCTGTGATCGTCGCGGCTGGCGCTGGAATGGGCACTACCGCTGGCACGGGAGGCGCTATTTCGATCTCGGGTGGCGCTGGCAACAACGGCGACGGTGGCGCGATCACGCTGACCTCGGGCGCGACTACGGATGCAAACAGTGGCGACATCTCTCTCGTGACGCCGATTGGTGGCGGCACGGGAGTGAGTGGCTCTGTGTCCGTGACCACTGGCGATGCTGCTAATGGCAACACGGGCTCGTTCTCGGTCACGACAGGCGCTTCGACTGGTGTCGGCACGGGCGGTGACATCACGCTCTCCGTTGGCAACGGCGTTGTTGGCGCTGGTGGCGCTGTGGCTGACTGACTGCTGGTCAGACATCCGGCACGACTGGTGGTGCGATCACGCTCACATCGGGCCAGGAACCGCACAGAGCAGTGGCGACATTGCTCTCCTGACGGCTGCTGGCGGCACAACTGGCACTAGCGGCGCAATGACCATCAAGACGGGCGGACGAGCATCGGAGCGTCCGGCGAGTTTTACGTCGAGACTGGTGCGGCTTTGGGCGGTGCTGGTGGCGCGATTCAGCTCAGCGTCGGCAACGGCGACACCAACGCTGGTGGCGAGGTGAAGATCACGGCTGGTGTCAGTTCTGCTGACAATTTGCTGGCGGTGCTGTCACCATTGCTGCTGGCGCAGGCTCCAGTGTGACGGGCGGCGCTGGCGGCGCTATCTCGATCTCGGGTGGCGCTGGCAACAACGGCGACGGTGGCGCAATCACGCTGACCTGGCGCGACTACGGATGCGAACAGTGGCGACATCTTTCTCGTGACGCCGATTGGTGGCGGCACGGGAGTGAGTGGCTCCGTCTGTGACCACTGGCGATGCTGCAAACGGCAACACGGCTCGTTCTCGGTCACGACAGGCGCTTCGACTGGTCGGCACGGGCGGTGACATCACGCTCTCCGTTGGCAACGGCGTTGTTGGCGCTGGTGGCGCTGTGGCCGTGACTGCTGGTGTGACATCCGGCACAACTGGCGGTGCGATCACACTCACATCTGGGCAAGGAACGGCGCAGAGCAGTGGCGACATTGCTCTTTTGACGGCTGCTGGCGGGACAACTGGCACTAGCGGCGCGGTGACCATCAAGACAGGCGGAACGAGCATCGGAGCCTCCGGCGAGTTCTATGTCGACTGGCGGCTTTGGGCGGTGCTGGTGGCGCGATCCAGCTCAGCGTCGGCAACGGCGACACCAACGCTGGTGGCGAGGTGAAGATCACGGCTGGTGTCAGTTTGACAATTTTGCTGGCGGTGCTGTGACCATCGCTGCTGGCGCAGGCTCCAGTGTGACGGGCGGCGCTGGCGGCGCTATCTCGATCTCGGGTGGCGCTGGCAACAACGGCGACGGTGGCGCAATCACGCTGACCTCTGGCGCGACTACGGATGCGAACAGTGGCGACATCTCTCTCGTGACGCCGATTGGTGGCGGCACGGGAGTAAGTGGCTGTCTGTGACCACTGGCGATGCGCAAACGGCAACACGGGCTCGTTCTCGGTCACGACAGGCGCTTCGACTGGTGTACGGGCGGTGACATCACGCTCTCCGTTGGCAACGGCGTTGTTGGCGCTGGTGGCGCTGTGGCCGTGACTGCTGGTGTGACATCCGGCACGACTGGTGGTGCCATCACACTCACATCGGCCAAGGAACGGCGCAGAGCAGTGGCGACATTGCTCTCCTGACGGCTGCTGGCGGACAACTGGCACTAGTGGCGCAGTGACCATCAAGACGGGCGGAACGAGCATCGGAGCTTCCGGCGAGTTCTACGTCGAGACTGGTGCGGCTTTGGGCGGTGCTGGTGGCGCGATCCAGCTCAGCGTCGGCGACGGTGACACTGTCGCTGGCGGCGAGGTGAAGATCACGGCTGGTCTCACCACCGCAAACAGCCTGGCTGGGTTTCTGTGATCGTCGCGGCTGGCGCTGGAATGGGCACTACCGCTGGCACGGGAGGCGCCATCTCGATTTCGGGTGGCGCTGGCAACAACGGCGATGGTGGCGCGATCACGCTGACTTCGGGCGCGACAACGGACGCAAACAGTGACATTTCTCTTGTGACGCCGATCGGTGGCGGCACGGGAGTGAGCGGCTCCGTGTCTGTGACCACTGGCGATGCTGCGAACGGCAACACGGGCTCGTTCTCGGTCACGACGGGTGCTTCGACTGGTGTCGGCACGGGCGGTGACATCACGCTCTCCGTTGGCAACGGCGTTGTTGGCGCTGGTGGCGCTGTGGCTGTGACTGCTGGTCTGACATCCGGCACGACCGGTGGTGCGATCACACTCACCTCTGGGCAAGGAACGGCGCAGAGCAGTGGCGATATTGCTCTTTGACGGCTGCTGGCGGCACAACTGGCACTAGCGGTGCGGTGAGCATTAAGACTGGTGGGACGAGCATCGGAGCTCCGGCGAGTTTTACGTCGAGACTGGTGCGGCTTTGGGCGGTGCTGGTGGCGCGATCCAGCTCAGCGTCGGCAACGGCGACACAACGCTGGTGGCGAGGTGAAGATCACGGCTGGTGTCAGTTCTGCTGACAACTTGCTGGCGGTGCTGTCACCATTGCTGCTGCGCAGGCTCCAGTGTGACGGGCGGCGCTGGCGGCGCTATCTCGATCTCGGGTGGCGCTGGCAACAACGGCGACGGTGGTGCGATCACGCTGACCTCGGGCGCGACGACCGACGCAAACAGCGGCGGCATCTCTCGTGACGCCGATCGGTGGCGGCACGGGAGTGAGTGGCTCTGTGTCCGTGACCACTGGCGATGCTGCGAACGGGAACACGGGCTCGTTCTCGGTCACGACGGCGCTTCCACTGGTGTCGGCACGGGCGGCCATCACGCTCTCTGTTGGCAATGGCGTTGTTGGCGCTGGTGGCGCCGTGGCTGTGACTGCTGGTCTGACTTCCGCAACAACTGGCGGTGCGATCACGCTCACATCGGGCAAGGAAGTGCACAGAGCAGTGACATTGCTCTCCTGACGGCTGCTGGCGGCACGACTGGCACTAGCGGCGCAGTGACCATCAAGACAGGCGGAACGAGCATTGGAGCCTCCGGCGAGTTCTACGTCGAGACTGGCGCGGCTTTGGGCGGTGCTGGTGGCGCGATCCAGCTCAGCGTCGGCGACGGTGACACTGTCGCTGGCGGCGAGGTGAAGATCACAGCTGGTCTCACGACCGCAAACAGCTTGGCTGGTGGTTCTGTGATCGTCGCGGCTGGCGCTGGAATGGGCACTACCGCTGGCACGGGAGGCGCTTTCGATCTCGGGTGGCGCTGGCAACAACGGCGACGGTGGCCGATCACGCTGACCTCGGGCGCGACTACGGACGCGAACAGCGGCGCTATTTCTCTCGTGACGCCGATTGGTGGCGGCACGGGAGTGAGTGGCTCTGTGTCTGTGACCACTGGCGATGCTGCGAATGGCAACACGGGCTCGTTCTCGGTGACGACAGGCTTCGACTGGTGCAGGCACAGGCGGTGACATCACGCTCTCTGTTGGCGACGGCGTTGTTGGCGCTGGTGGCGCTGTGGCTGTGACTGCTGGTCAGACATCCGGCACGACTGGTGGTGCGATCACGCTCACATCGGGGCAAGGAAGTGCACAGAGCAGTGGCGACATTGCTCTTTTGACGGCTGCTGGCGGCACGACTGGCACTAGCGGCGCAGTGACCATCAACACGGGCGGAACGAGCATCGGAGCTTCCGGCGAGTTCTACGTCGAGACTGGCATGGCTTTGGGCGGTGCGGTGGTGCGATCCAGCTCAGCGTCGGCGACGGTGACACTAATGCTGGCGGCGAGGTGAAGATCACGGCTGGGTCAGTTCTGCTGACAATTTTGCTGGCGGAGCTGTCACCATTGCTGCTGGTGAAGGCTCGAGTGGAGTCGGAGGTGCTGCGGCGGCCATCTCGATTTCGGGTGGCGCTGGCAACAACGGCGACGGTGGCGCGATCACGCTGACTTCGGGCGCGACAACCGCCGCAAACAGCGGCGACATTTCTTGTGACGCCGATTGGTGGCGGCACGGGAGTGAGCGGCTCTGTGTCTGTGACCATGGCGATGCTGCGAACGGCAACACGGGCTCGTTCTCGGTTACGACAGGCGCTTCGACTGGTGCAGGTACCGGCGGTGACATCACGCTCTCCGTTGGAAATGGCGTCGTCGGCGCTGGTGGCGCTGTGGCTGTGACTGCTGGTGTGACATCCGGCACGACTGGCGGTGCTATCACGCTCACATCTGGCCAAGGAAGCGCTCAGAGCAGTGGCGACATTGCTCTCCTGACGGCTGCTGGCGGGACAACTGGCACTAGCGGCGCGGTGACCATCAACACAGGCGGAACGAGCATCGGAGCCTCCGGCGAGTTCTATGTCGAGACTGGCGCGGCTTTGGGCGGTGCTGGTGGCGCGATCCAGCTCAGCGTCGGCAACGGCGACACCAACGCTGGTGGCGAGGTGAAGATCACGGCTGGTGTCAGTTCTGCTGACAATTTTGCTGGCGGTGCGTGACCATCGCTGCTGGCGCAGGCTCGAGTGGAGTCGGAGGTGCTGGCGGCGCCATCTCGATTTCGGGTGGCGCTGGCAACAACGGCGACGGAGGCGCGATCACGCTGACCTCTGGCGCGACCACCGCCGCAAACAGTGGCGACATCTCTCGTGACGCCGATTGGTGGCGGCACGGGAGCGAGCGGCTCCGTGTCTGTGACCACTGGCAGTGCTGCGAACGGCAACACGGGCTCGTTCTCGGTGACGACAGGCGCTTCGACTGGTGTCGGCACGGGCGGTGACATCACGCTCTCCGTTGGAAATGGCGTCGTCGGCGCTGGTGGCGCTGTAGCTGTGACTGCTGGTCTAACATCCGCAACAACTGGTGGTGCGATCACGCTCACATCTGGCCAAGGAAGTGCACAGAGCAGTGGCGACATTGCTCTTTTGACGGCTGCTGGCGGCACGACTGGCACTAGCGGCGCAGTGACCATCAACACGGGCGGAACGAGCATCGGAGCCTCCGGCGAGTTCTTTGTCGAGACTGGCGTGGCTGTGGGCGGTGCTGGTGGCGCGATCCAGCTCAGCGTCGGCGACGGTGACACGAACGCTGGCGGCGAGGTCAAGATCACTGCTGGTGTCAGTTCTGCTGACAACGTTGCTGGCGGTGCTGTGACCATTGCTGCTGGTGAAGGCTCGAGTGGAGTCGGAGGTGCGGCGGCGCCATCTCGATTTCGGGTGGCGCTGGCAACAACGGCGACGGTGGCGCGATCACGCTGACTTCGGGCGCGACCACCGCCGCAAACAGTGGCGACATCTCTCTCGTGACGCCGTTTGGTGGCGGCACGGGAGTAAGTGGCTCTGTGTCCGTGACGACTGGCGGTGCTGCAAACGGGAACACGGGCTCGTTCTCGGTGACGACGGGAGCTTCGACTGGTGCAGGCACAGGCGGTGACATCACCCTCTCTGTTGGTGACGGCGTCGTCGGCGCTGGTGGCGCTGTTGCTGTGACTGCTGGTCTGACATCCGCGACGACTGGTGGTGCCATCACGCTCACATCTGGCCAGGGAACCGCACAGAGCAGTGGCGACATTGCTCTTTTGACGGCTGCTGGCGGCACGACTGGCACTAGCGGCGCAGTGACCATCACACGGGCGGCACGAGCATCGGAGCTTCCGGCGAGTTCTACGTCGAGACTGGTGCGGCTTTGGGCGCTGGTGGCGATCCAGCTCAGCGTCGGCGACGGTGACACTAATGCTGGTGGCGAGGTCAAGATCACGGCTGGTGTCAGTTCTGCTGACAATTTTGCTGGTGGAGCTGTCACCATTGCTGCTGGTGAAGGCTCGAGTGGAGTCGGGCTGGCGGCGCCATCTCGATTTCGGGTGGCGCTGGCAACAACGGCGACGGTGGTGCGATCACGCTGACTTCGGGCGCGACCACCGCCGCGAACAGTGGCGACATTTCTCTTGTGACGCCGATTGGTGGCAGCACGGGAGTGAGCGGGTCTGTTTCTGTAACCACTGGCGACGCTGCGAACGGCAACACGGGCTCGTTCTCGGTTACGACTGGCGCTTCAACGGGCGCAGGCACAGGCGGTGACATCACCCTCTCCGTTGGAAATGGCGTTGTCGGCGCTGGTGGCGCTGTGGCTGTGACTGCTGGTCTGACATCCGCGACGACTGGTGGTGCCATCACGCTCACATCGGGCCAGGGAACCGCACAGAGCAGTGGCGACATTGCTCTCTGACGGCTGCTGGCGGCACACTGGCACTAGCGGCGCGGTGACCATCAAGACAGGCGGAACGAGCATTGGAGCTTCCGGCGAGTTCTACGTCGAGACTGGTGCGGCTTTGGGCGGTGCTGGTGGTGCGATCCAGCTCAGCGTCGGCGACGGTGACACGAACGCTGGCGGCGAGGTCAAGATCACGGCTGGTCTCACTACCGCAAACAGCCTGGCTGGTGGTTCTGTGATCGTGGCGGCTGGCGCAGGAATGGGCACTACCGCTGGCACGGGAGGTGCTATCTCAATTATGGGTGGCGCTGGCAACAACGGCGACGGTGGCGCGATCACGCTGACCTCCGGTGCGTCTACGGACGCAAACAGCGGCGACATTTCTCTCGTGACGCCGATTGGTGGCGGCACGGGAGTGAGCGGCTCTGTGTGTCTGTGACCACTGGCGATGCTGCGAACGGCAACACGGGCTCGTTCTCGGTGACGACAGGCGCTTCGACTGGTGTCGGCACGGGCGGTGACATCACGCTCTCCGTTGGAAATGGCGTCGTCGGCGCTGGTGGCGCTGTGGCTGTGACTGCTGGTGTGACATCTGGCACGACTGGTGGTGCCATCACGCTCACCTCCGGGCAAGGAACCGCACAGAGCAGTGGCGACATTGCTCTTTTGACGGCCGCTGGCGGCACGAACTGGCAACTAGCGGCGCGTTACCATCAACACGGGCGGAACGAGCATCGGATGCCTCCGGCGAGTTTCTACGTCGAGACTGGGCGGCTTTGGGCGGTGCTGGCGGTGCGATCCAGCTCAGCGTCGGCGACGGTGACACTAAACGGGCGGCGAGGTGAAGATCACGGCTGGTGTCAGTTCTGCTGACAATTTTGCTGGCGGTGCTGTCACGATTGCTGCTGAAGGCTCGAGTGGAGTCGGGGGCCGGCGGCGCCATCTCGATCTCGGGTGGCGCTGGCAACAACGGCGACGGTGGCGCAATCACGCTGACCTCTGGCGCGACAACGACGCAGCAGCGGCGACATCTCTCTCGTGACGCCGATCGGTGGCAGCACGGGAGTAAGTGGCTCTGTTTCTGTGACCACTGGCGATGCTGCGAACGGCAACACGGGCTCGTTTTCGGTCACGACGGGCGCTTCGAACTGGTGCTGGTACCGGTGGCGACATCACGCTCTCCGTTGGCGGCGTTGTTGGCGCTGGTGGCGCTGTGCTGTGACTGCTGGTCTTACATCCGCAACAACTGGCGGTGCCATCACGCTCACATCGGCCAAGGAAGTGCGCAGAGCAGTGGCGACATTGCTCTTTTGACGGCTGCTGGCGGCACAACTGGCACTAGCGGCGCAGTGACCATCAACACGGGCGGAACGAGCATCGGAGCTCCGGCGAGTTCTACGTCGAGACTGGCGTGGCTGGGGGCGGTGCTGGTGGCGCGGTCCAGCTCAGCGTCGGCGACGGTGACACTAATGCTGGTGGCGAGGTCAAG
This sequence comes from Thraustochytrium striatum, assembly GCA_022244645.1. Lineage (NCBI taxonomy): Eukaryota > Bigyra > Thraustochytrida > Thraustochytriidae > Thraustochytrium > Thraustochytrium striatum. Next base: position 20,146 of record JACDIV010000118.1, on the reverse strand, counting down.
ATCACTGCTGGTGTCAGTTCTGCTGACAACGTTGCTGGCGGTGCTGTGACCATTGCTGGTGGTGAAGGCTCGAGTGGAACCGGAGGTGCTGGCGGCGCCATCTCGATTTCGGGGGCGCTGGCAACAACGGCGACGGTGGCGCGATCACGCTGACTTCGGGCGCGACAACGGACGCAAACAGTGGCGACATTTCTCTCGTGACGCCGATTGGTGGCAGCACGGGAGTGAGCGGCTCTGTTTCTGTAACCACTGGCGACGCTGCGAACGGCAACACGGGCTCGTTTTCGGTGACGACGGGCGCTTCAACTGGTGTCGGCACGGGCGGTGACATCACGCTCTCTGTTGGCGATGGTGTTGTCGGCGCTGGTGGCGCTGTGGCTGTGACTGCTGGTCTGACATCAGGCACGACTGGTGCGATCACGCTCACCTCGGGCAAGGAAGTGCACAGAGCAGTGGCGACATTGCTCTTTGACGGCTGCTGGCGGCACAACTGGCACTAGCGGTGCAGTGACTGTCAGCACTGGGACAGCTGCGGCTGGCAGCACTGGCACTTTTACGGTGACGACTGGCGCTTCTACGGGCGGCGGAAGTGGCGGGGCGATCACCCTCTCCGTCGGCGATGGTTTCACCGGCGCCGGTGGTGCTGTAACTGTCACTGCTGGTCTCTCTGGTGATGCTGCTGGTGGCGATATCACGCTAACTTCTGGTGGCAGCACAACCGCAGACAGTGGTGGCATTTCTCTGGTGACCGCTATTGGCGGGTCTGGTGGCGCAAGCGGTGCTGTTGCTATCACTACTGGTGGTTCTGCGGCGGCAGCACTGGGTCGTTCTCAGTCATTACGGGCTCGTCTACCGCGGCTGGGACCGGGGTTCTATTTCGCTCTCTGTCGGGATGGCACTGTTGGTGCTGGAGGCGCCGTGAGCATTCAGGCTGGCAAGACTGTCGACGCGACACTTGCTGGTGGCGCTGTGGCGCTTACTGGTGGTGAAGGCGCTGGCGCGACGTCCGGCACTGGTGGCGCTGTCGCGCTCGTCGGTGGTGCAGGCAACACTGGCAATGGTGGCGCCATCACGGTCACTTCTGGTGGATCGACAGTGGCGGATAGCGGCGCTATCACGCTGACTACAGCTGCTGGCGGTTCTGGCGGCAGCGGCGCTGTCACAGTAACAACAGGGAGTACCGGGGCGGGCAGTACTGGCGCATTTTCGGACTACTGGCGCGTCTACGGGCGGTGGCGTTGGCGGAGCGATCAGTCTTTCTGTCGGTGATGGCTTTACGGGCATCGGTGGCGCCGTCACGATAACCTCGGGCCTGTCCGCCGACCTTACAGGTGGTGCTATCACATTGGCCTCTGGCGCAAGTACGGCTGGGAGCAGTGGCGATATTGGAATCGAGACAGCTGACGGAGGTGGTGCTGGTGCAAGTGGACGTATAACCGTTCTGACCGGTATTGCTGGCAGTGGCGCATCGGGCGATGTTCACGTCGAAACCGGTGCTGCAACTGGTGCCCAGGTGGAGCCATTCAGCTCAGCGTGGGAACCGGCGACACAGTTTCTGGCGGTGCTGTCGCCATCACGGCTGGTGCAACCTCTGCAGCTTCAGTCGCAGGTGGCGCAGTGACTGTCACTGCCGGTGCAGGCTCGAGTGCGACGGCTGGCGCTGGCGGCGCTGTGGCGCTTGTTGGCGGAGCGGCACCGGTGGCGATGGTGGCGCGATCACACTTACCTCGGGCTCCACGACTGCGGCGAACGGCGGCGACATAACACTCACGACGGCTGATGGCGGTTCCGGCGGCACGAGTGGCGCTGTTACGGTGACCACCGGCGGTGCCGCTGCTGGTAGCACTGGCGCTTTTACGGTATCCACAGGAGCCTCAACTGGTGTGGAACTGGCGGAGGAATCAGCCTCTCTGTCGGCAATGGTTTTGTCGGCAATGGAGGCAATGTTGGCGTCACGGCTGGGTTGACTGCTGACGCGACTGGTGTCGGCGGGTCTGTGACACTCACTGGTGGCCAAGGAAGCGGAGCAACCTCAGGCACTGGCGGCGCAGTCGCGCTTGTCGGTGGTGCGGGCAACATTGGCGATGGTGGTGCGATCTCATTCACTTCTGGCGCATCAACGGCCGCTAATGGTGGTGACATCACGCTTACGACGGCCGATGGCGGTACTGGTGGCACAAGCGGTGCTGTGACCATTACGACTGGTGCCGCTGCGGGTGGCCACACCGGTGCCTTTTCCGTGACGACTGGCGTGGCGACTGTCACGGGCACTGGTGGTGCAATCAGCCTCTCTGTCGGCAATGGTGCTGTCGGCAATGGAGGCAATGTGGCCGTCACGGCTGGGTTGACTGCTGACGCGACTGGTGTCGGCGGGTCTGTGACACTCACTGGTGGCCAAGGAAGCGGCGCAACCTCAGGCACTGGCGGCGCTGTCGCGCTTGTCGGTGGCGCGGGCAACACTGGGAATGGCGGCGCGATCGCATTCACTTCTGGCGCATCAACGGCCGCTAATGGTGGTGACATCACGCTTACGACAGCCGATGGCGGTACCGGCGGTGCGAGCGGCGCTGTGACGATCACTACCGGTGCCGCCGCTGCTGGCAACACAGGCGATTTTACAGTGACAACTGGTACTTCAGCCAGTGTCGGCGCTAGCGGGGCGATCACGCTCTCCGTTGGTGGCGGCGCTGCCAGCGCTGGCGGTGCTGTTGCCATTACGGCTGGTGCAACCTCTGCAGACTCGGTCGCGGGTGGCGCAGTGACTGTCACTGCCGGCGGTTCGAGTGCGACGGCTGGCGCTGGCGGCGCTGTAGCGATCGTTGGGGCGGGCACCGGTGGCGATGGTGGCGCGATCACACTTACCTCGGTGCCACAACTGCGGCGAACGGTGGCGATCACACTTACGACGGCGGATGGCGGCACCGGCGGCACGAGTGGCGCTGTCACGGTTACGACCGGAACTGCTGCGGCAGGTAGCACTGGTTCATTTACGGTGACAACTGGTGCCTCAACTGGTGGTGGAACTGGCGGAGGAATCAGCCTCTCTGTCGGCAATGGTTTTGTCGGCAACGGAGGCAATGTGGCCGTCACGGCTGGGTTGACTGCTGACGCGACTGGTGTCGGCGGGTCTGTGACACTCACTGCTGGCCAAGGAAGCGGAGCAACCTCAGGCACTGGCGGCGCTTTGCGCTTGTCGGTGGTGCGGGCGTCGGTGGTGATGGTGGCGCGATCACGCTCACTTCAGGTGCCACAACCGACACGAACGGCGGCGACATCACGCTCACCACGGCTGCCGGCGGTACCGGCGGCGCAAGCGGCGCTGTTACTGTCACGACCGGGGCCGCCGCTGCTGGCAGCACAGGCGCATTCTCTGTTACTACGGGAGCCTCAACTGGTGGTGGAACTGGCGGAGGGATCACGCTCTCCGTCGGTGATGGTTTCACAGGCGCTGGCGGCGCAGTGACTGTCACTGCTGGTCTCTCGGGTGATGCTGCTGGTGGCGACATCACACTCACTTCGGGTGGCAGCACGACCGCAGACAGTGGTGGCATTTCTCTGGTGACCGCCGTTGGCGGGTCTGGTGGCGCAAGCGGTGCTGTTTCACTCACAACTGGCACCTCACCAGCTGGCGCGACTGGCGCGATCGACATTACGACGGGTGCTGCCACTGGCGCAGCGGGCCAGATCACGCTTTCGGTCGGCACGACGAACACGGCGCTGGCTCCGACATTCAGCTCACAGCAGGCGACTCTACGGCGGCCACAAGCACGGGCGGTCTCATCTCACTGACCGCGGGCACTGGCACGGACAATGGCGGTGCACTGACACTGACCTCGGGTGCTGGCACGGCGGTTAACAGCGGCGGCATCACGCTGACGACGGCTGCTGGTGGTACCAGTGGCGCAAGCGGTGCTGTTTCACTCACAACTGGCACTTCAACGGCTGGCGCGACTGGCGCCATCGACATTACGACGGGTGCTGCCACTGGAGGAGCAGCGGGCCAGATCACGCTTTCGGTCGGCACGACGAACACGGGCGCTGGCTCGGACATTCAGCTCACAGCAGGCGACTCTACGGCGGCTACAAACACGGGCGGTGTCATCTCACTGACCGCGGGCACTGGCACGGACAATGGCGGTGCACTGACGCTGACCTCAGGTGCTGGCACGGCGGTGAACAGCGGCGACATCACGCTGACGACGGCTGCTGGTGGTACCGGCGGTGCGAGCGGCGCTGTTACGGTCACTACTGGCGGTGCTGCCGCTGGCATACGGGTGATTTCACGGTGACCACTGGCACTTCGGCCAGTGTCGGCACTGGCGGGGCGATCACGCTCTCCGTTGGTGGTGGCGCTGCCAGCGCTGGCGGTGCTGTGGCCATTACGGCTGGTGCAACCTCTGCAGCTTCAGTCGCAGGTGGCGCAGTGACTGTCACTGCCGGCGCGGGCTCGAGTGCGACGGCTGGTGCTGGCGGCGCTGTGGCGCTTGCTGGTGGAGCGGGCACTGGTGGCGATGGTGGTGCGATCACACTCACCTCGGGTGCCACAACTGCGGCGAACGGTGGCGACATCACGCTCACGACGGCGGATGGCGGCACCACCGGAACAAGCGGCTGTCACGATCAATACCGGTGCCGCTGCTGCTGGCGATTCGGTGATTTCACGGTGACCACTGGCACTTCAGCCAGTGTCGGCACTGGCGGGGCGATCACGCTCTCCGTTGGTGGTGGCGCTGCCAGCGCTGGCGGTGCTGTGGCCATTACGGCTGGTGCAACCTCTGCAGCTTCAGTCGCAGGTGGCGCAGTGACTGTCACTGCCGGCGCGGGCTCGAGTGCGACGGCTGGTGCTGGCGGCGCTGTGGCGATCGTTGGCGGAGCGGGCACTGGTGGCGATGGTGGCGCGATCACACTCACCTCGGGTGCCACAACTGCGGCGAACGGTGGCGACATCACGCTTACGACGGCGGATGGCGGCACCACCGGAACAAGCGGTGCTGTCACGATCACAACTGGTGCCGCTGCGGGTGGCCACACCGGTGCTTTCTCGGTGACCACTGGCGTGGCGACTGTCACGGGCACTGGTGGCGCAATCAGCCTCTCCGTCGGCAACGGTGCTGTCGGAAATGGAGGCAACGTGGCCGTCACAGCTGGGTTGACTGCTGACGCGACTGGTGTCGGCGGGTCTGTGACACTCACTGGTGGCCAAGGAAGCGGCGCAACCTCGGCACTGGCGGCGCAGTCGCGCTTGTCGGTGGTGCGGGCAACATTGCGATGGTGGTGCGATCGCATTCACTTCTGGCGCATCAACGGCCGCTAATGGTGGTGACATCACGCTTACGACGGCCGATGGCGGTACTGCCGGCGCAAGCGGTGCTGTCACGGTGACTACTGGCGGTGCTGCCGCTGGCGATTCGGGTGATTTCACGGTGACCACTGGCACTTCAGCCAGTGTCGGCACTGGCGGGGCGATCACGCTCTCCGTTGGTGGTGCGCTGCCAGCGCTGGCGGTGCTGCCATTACGGCTGGTGCAACCTCTGCAGCTTCAGTCGCAGGTGCGCAGTGACTGTCACTGCCGGCGCGGGCTCGAGTGCGACGGCCGGCGCTGGCGGCGCTGTGGCGATCGTTGGCGGAGCGGGCACTGGTGGCGATGGTGGCGCGATCACACTCACCTCGGGTGCCACAACTGCGGCGAACGGTGGCGACATCACGCTTACGACGGCGGATGGCGGCACCACCGGAACAAGCGGTGCTGTCACGATCACAACTGGTGCCGCTGCGGGTGGCCACACCGGTGCTTTCTCGGTGACCACTGGCGTGGCGACTGTCACGGGCACTGGTGGCGCAATCAGCCTCTCCGTCGGCAACGGTGCTGTCGGAAATGGAGGCAACGTGGCCGTCACAGCTGGGTTGACTGCTGACGCGACTGGTGTCGGCGGGTCTGTGACACTCACTGGTGGCCAAGGAAGCGGCGCAACCTCAGGCACTGGCGGCGCAGTCGCGCTTGTCGGTGGTGCGGGCAACATTGGCGATGGTGGTGCGATCGCATTCACTTCTGGCGCATCGACGGCCGCTAATGGTGGTGACATCACGCTTACGACAGCCGATGGCGGTACCGGCGGTGCGAGCGGCGCTGTGACGATCACTACCGGTGCCGCTGCTGCTGGCAACACAGGCGATTTTACAGTGACAACTGGTACTTCAGCCAGTGTCGGCACTGGCGGGGCGATCTCGCTTTCCGTTGGTGGCGGCGCTGCCAGCGCTGGCGGTGCTGTTGCCATTACGGCTGGTGCAACCTCTGCAGACTCGGTCGCGGGTGGCGCAGTGACCGTCACTGGCCGGCAGGTTCGAGTGCGACGGCCGGTGCTGGCGGCGCTGTGGCGCTTGTCGGTGGAGCGGGCACTGGTGGCGATGGTGGTGCATCACACTTACCTCGGGTGCCACAACTGCGGCGAACGGCGGTGACATCACGTTCACGACGGCTGACGGTGGCACCGGCGGCACGAGTGGCGCTGTTACGGTGACACCGGCGGTGCCGCTGCTGGGAGCACAGGCGCTTTTACGGTAACCACAGGAGCCTCAACTGGTGGTGGAACTGGTGGCGCAATCAGCCTCTCTGTCGGCAATGGTTTTGTCGGCAATGGAGGCAATGTGGCCGTCACGGCTGGGTTGACTGCTGACGCGACTGGTGTCGGCGGGTCTGTGACACTCACTGGTGGCCAAGGAAGCGGAGCAACCTCAGGCACTGGCGGCGCTGTTGCGCTTGTCGGTGGTGCGGGCGTCGGTGGTGATGGTGGCGCGATCACGCTCACTTCAGGTGCCACAACCGACACGAACGGCGGCGACATCACGCTCACCACGGCTGCCGGCGGTACCGGCGGCGCAAGCGGCGCTGTTACTGTCACGACCGGGGCCGCCGCTGCTGGCAGCACAGGCGCATTCTCTGTTACTACGGGAGCCTCAACTGGTGGTGGAACTGGCGGAGGGATCACGCTTCCGTCGGCGATGGTTTCACGGGCGCTGGCGGCGCAGTGACTGTCACTGCTGGTCTCTCGGGTGATGCTGCTGGTGGCGACATCACGCTCACCTCGGGTGGCAGCACGACCGCAGACAGTGGTGTTCTCTGGACCGCCGTTGGCGGTACTGGCGCAAGTGGCGCTGTTACGGTCACAACCGGCACTTCAACGCTGGCGCGACTGGCGCGATCGACATCACGACGGGTGCTGCTACTGGTGGCGCAGCGGGCCAGATCACGCTTTCGGTCGGCACGACGAACACGGGCGCTGGCTCGACATTCAGCTCACTGCAGGCGACTCTACGGCGGCTACAAACACGGTGGTGGCATCTCACTGACCGCGGGCACTGGCACGACAACGGCGGTGCACTGACGCTGACCTCGGGTGCTGGCACGGCGGTCAATGGTGGTGACATCACGCTCACGACGGCTGCTGGCGGTACTGCCGGCGCAGCGGCGCTGTCACGGTCACTACTGGCGGTGCTGCCGCTGGCGATTCGGGTGATTTCACGGTGACCACTGGCACTTCAGCCAGTGTCGGCACTGGCGGGGCGATCACGCTCTCCGTTGGTGGTGGCGCTGCCAGCTGGCGGTGCTGTGGCCATTACGGCTGGTGCAACCTCTGCAGCTTCAGTCGCAGGTGGCGCAGTGACTGTCACTGCCGGCGCGGGCTCGAGTGCGACGGCTGGTGCTGGCGGCGCTGTGGCGCTTGCTGGTGGAGCGGGCACTGGTGGCGATGGTGGTGCGATCACACTTACCTCGGGTGCCACAAGTGCGGCGAACGGCGGTGACATCACGCTGACCACGGCTGCTGGGGGTACTGGCGGTGCAAGTGGCGCTGTCACGGTCACGACTGGAACTGCTGGAGCAGGCAGCACAGGCGCATTCTCTGTAACCACGGGAGCCTCATCGGGCGGCGGAACTGGCGGAGCGATCACCCTCTCCGTCGGCAATGGCTTTACTGGCGCCGGTGGTGCCGTGGCTGTCACTGCTGGTCTCTCGGGTGATGCTGCTGGCGGCGACATCACGCTCACCTCGGGTGGCAGCACGACCGCAGACAGTGGTGGCGTTTCTCTGGTGACTGCTGTTGGCGGGTCTGGTGGCGCAAGCGGTGCTGTTTCACTCACAACTGGCACTTCAACGGCTGGCGCGACTGGCGCGATCGACATCACGACGGGTGCTGCCACTGGTGGCGCAGCGGGCAGATCACGCTTTCGTCGGCACACGAACACGGGCGCTGGCTCGACATTCAGCTCACTGCAGGCGATTCTTCGGCGGCTACAAACACGGGCGGTGGCATCACTGACCGCGGGCACTGGCACGAACAACGGCGGTGCGCTGACACTGACCTCGGGTGCTGGTACGGCGGTCAATGGTGGTGACATCACGCTGACCACGGCTGCCGGGGGTACTGGCGGTGCAAGTGGCGCTGTCACGGTCACGACTGGAACTGCAACAGCAGGCAGCACAGGCGCATTCTCTGTACCACGGGAGCCTCGTCGGGTGGAACTGGCGGAGGATCACGCTCTCCGTCGGCAACGGTTTACAGGCGCCGGTGGTGCCGTGACTGTCACTGCTGGTCTCTCGGTGATGCTGCTGGTGGTGACATCACGCTCACTTCGGGTGGCAGCACGACCGCAGACAGTGGTGGCGTTTCTCTGATGACTGCCGTTGGCGGGTCTGGTGGCGCAAGCGGTGCTGTTTCACTCACAACTGGCACATCAACGGCTGGCGCGACTGGCGCCATCGACATTACAACGGGTGCTGCTACTGGTGGCGCAGCGGGCCAGATCACGCTTTCGGTCGGCACACGAACACGGGCGCTGGCTCGGACATTCAGCTCACAGCAGGCGATTCTACGGCGGCTACAAACACTGGAGGTGGCATCTCACTGACCGCGGGCACTGGCACGAACAACGGCGGTGCACTGACACTGACCTCGGGTGCTGGCACGGCGGTCAATGGTGTGACATCACGCTCACGACGGCTGCTGGCGGTACTGCCGGCGCAAGCGGCGCTGTCACGGTCACGACTGGAACTGCAACAGCAGGCAGCACAGGCGCATTCTCTGTTACCACGGGAGCCTCGTCGGGTGGTGGAACTGGCGGAGGGATCACGCTCTCCGTTGGCAACGGTTTTACAGGCGCCGGTGGTGCCGTGACTGTCACTGCTGGTCTCTCGGGTGATGCTGCTGGTGCGACATCACGCTCACCTCGGGTGGCAGCACGACCGCAGACAGTGGTGGCATTTCTCTGATGACTGCTGTGGCGGGTCTGGTGGCGCAAGCGGTGCTGTTTCACTCACAACTGGCACATCAACGGCTGGCGCGACTGGCGCTATCGACATTACAACGGGTGCTGCTATTGGTGGCGCAGCGGGCCAGATCACGCTTTCGGTCGGCGCGACGAACACGGGCGCTGGCTCGGACATTCAGCTCACAGCAGGCGATTCTACGGCTACAAACACTGGGTGGCATCTCGCTGACCGCGGGCTCTGGCACGGACAATGGCGGTGCACTGACACTGACCTCGGGTGCTGGTACGGCGGTCAATGGTGGTGACATCACGCTGACCACGGCTGCCGGGGTACCGGTGGCGCAAGTGGCGCTGTCACGGTCACGACTGGAACTGCTGGAGCAGGCAGCACAGGCGCATTCTCTGTACCACAGGAGCCTCATGGTGGGAACAGGCGGAGGGATCACGCTCTCCGTTGGCAATGGTTTCACAGGCGCCGGTGGTGCCGTGACTGTCACTGCTGGTCTCTCTGATGCTGCTGGTGGTGACATCACGCTCACTCGGGTGGCAGCACGACCGCAGACAGTGGTGGCATCACGCTGACGACGGCTGTGGTGGTACCGGTGGCGCAAGCGGTGCTGTTTCACTCACAACTGGCACTTCAACGGCTGGCGCGACTGGCGCGATCGACATCACGGGTGCTGCTACTGGTGGCGCAGCGGGCCGATCACGCTTTCGTCGGCACGAAACACGGGCGCTGGCTCGACATTCAGCTCACTGCAGGCGACTCTACGGCGGCTACAAACACGGGCGGTGGCATCTCACTGACCGCGGGCACTGGCACGAACAACGGCGGTGCGCTGACACTGACCTCGGGTGCTGGACGGCGGTCAATGGTGGTGACATCACGCTCACGACGGCTGGCGGTACTGCGGCAAGCGGCGCTGTCACGGTCACGACTGGAACTGCAACAGCAGGCAGCACGGGCGCATTCTCTGTACCACGGAGCCTCGTCGGGTGGTGGAACTGGCGGAGGGATCACGCTCTCCGTTGGCAACGGTTTACAGGCGCCGGTGGTGCCGTGACTGTCACTGCTGGTCTCTCGGGTGATGCTGCTGGTGGCGACATCACGCTCACCTCGGGTGGCAGCACGACCGCAGACAGTGGTGGCGTTTCTGTGGTGACTGCTGTGGCGGGTCTGGTGGCGCAAGCGGTGCTGTTTCACTCACAACTGGCACTTCAACGGCTGGCGCGACTGGCGCGATCGACATCACGACGGGTGCTGCCACTGGTGGCGCAGCGGGCAGATCACGCTTTCGGTCGGCACAACGAACACGGGCGCTGGCTCGACATTCAGCTCACAGCAGGCGACTCTACGGCGGCTACAAACACGGAGGTGGCATCTCGCTGACCGCGGGCACTGGCACGGACAACGGCGGTGCACTGACGCTGACCTCGGGTGCTGGCACGGCGGTTAACAGCGGTGACATCACGCTGACCACGGCTGGTGGTACCGGCGGCGAGGCGCTGTCACGGTGACTACTGGCGGTGCTGCCGCTGGCGATTCGGGTGATTTCACGGTGACCACTGGCACTTCGGCCAGTGTCGGCACTGGCGGTGCGATCACGCTCTCCGTTGGTGGTGGCGCTGCCAGCGCTGGCGGTGCTGTGGCCATCACGGCTGGTGCAACCTCTGCAGCTTCAGTCGCAGGTGGCGCAGTGACTGTCACTGCCGGCGCGGGCTCGAGTGCGACGGCTGGTGCTGGCGGCGCTGTGGCGCTTGTGGTGGAGCGGGCACTGGTGGCGATGGTGGTGCGATCACACTTACCTCGGGTGCCACAAGTGCGGCGAACGGCGGCGACATCACGCTGACCACGGCTGCCGGGGACTGGCGGTGCAAGTGGCGCTGTCACGGTCACGACTGGTGCTGGAGCAGGCAGCACAGGCGCATTCTCTGTTACCACAGGAGCCTCAACTGGTGGTGGAACAGGCGGGGATCACGCTCTTGGCAATGGTTTTGTCGGCAACGGAGGCAATGTGGCCGTCACGGCTGGGTTGACTGCTGACGCGACTGGTGTCGGCGGGTCTGTGACACTCACTGGTGGCCAAGGAAGCGGCGCAACCTCAGGCACTGGCGGCGCTGTTGCGCTTGTCGGTGGTGCGGGCGTCGGTGGTGATGGTGGCGCGATCACGCTCACTTCAGGTGCCACAACCGACAAACGGCGGCGACATCACGCTCACCACGGCTGCCGGCGGTACCGGCGGCGCAAGGGCGCTGTTACTGTCACGACCGGGGCCGCCGCTGCTGGCAGCACAGGCGCATTCTCTGTTACACGGAGCCACAACTGGTGGTGGAACTGGCGGAGGGATCACGCTCTCCGTCGGTGATGGTTCACGGCTGGCGGCGCAGTGACTGTCACGCTGGTCTCTCGGTGATGCTGCTGGTGGCGACATCACGCTCACCTCGGGTGGCAGCACGACCGCAGACAGTGGTGGCATTTCTCTGTGACCGCCGTTGGCGGGTCTGGTGGCGCAAGCGGTGCTGTTTCACTCACAACCGGCACCTCATCAGCTGGCGCGACTGGCGCGATCGACATTACGACGGGTGCTGCTACTGGTGGCGCAGCGGGCCAGATCACGCTTTCGGTCGGCACACGAACACGGGCGCTGGCTCGACATTCAGCTCACAGCAGGCGATTCTACGGCGGCTACAAACACTGGAGGTGGCATCTCGCTGACCGCGGGCTCTGGCACGGACAATGGCGGTGCACTGACACTGACCTCGGGTGCTGGTACGGCGGTCAATGGTGGTGACATCACGCTGACCACGGCTGCCGGGGTACCGGTGGCGCAAGTGGCGCTGTCACGATCACGACTGGAACTGCAACAGCAGGCAGCACAGGCGCATTCTCTGTTACCACAGGAGCCTCATCGGGCGGCGGAACTGGCGGAGCGATCACGCCTCTGTCGGCAATGGCTTTACAGGCGCCGGTGGTGCCGTGACTGTCACTGCTGGTCTCTCTGGTGATGCTGCTGTGGGACATCACGCTCACTCGGGTGGCAGCACGACCGCAGACAGTGGTGGCATCACGTGGCGACGGCTGCTGGTGGTACCAGTGGCGCAAGCGGTGCTGTTTCACTCACAACTGGCACTTCAACGGCTGGCGCGACTGGCGCGATCGACATTACGACGGGTGCTGCCACTGGTGGCGCGGCGGGCCAGATCACGCTTTCGTCGGCACACGAACACGGGCGCTGGCTCGACATTCAGCTCACAGCAGGCGACTCTTCGGCGGCTACAAACACGGGTGGTGGCATCTCGCTGACCGCGGGCACTGGCACGGACAATGGCGGTGCACTGACGCTGACCTCGGGTGCTGGCACGGCGGTTAACAGCGGTGACATCACGCTGACCACGGCTGCTGCGGTACCGGTGCGTGGCGCTGTCACGGTCACGACTGGAACTGCTGGAGCAGGCAGCACAGGCGCATTCTCTGTACCACAGGAGCCTCTTCGGGCGCGGAACTGGCGGAGCGATCACCTCTCCGTCGGCAATGGCTTCACGGGTGCTGGTGGTCAAGTGGCTATCACGCTGGTCTCTCGGGTGATGCTGGTGGCGACATCACGCTCACTTCGGGGGAGCACGACCGCAGACAGTGGTGGCGTCACTGGTGACTGCTGTTGGCGGTCTGGTGGCGCAAGCGGTGCTGTTTCACTCACAACTGGCACATCAGGCTGGCGCGACTGGCGCCATCGACATTACGACGGGTGCTGCCACTGGAGGAGCAGCGGGCCAGATCACGCTTTCCGTCGGCACGACGAACACGGGCGCTGGCTCGGACATTCAGCTCACTGCAGGCGATTCTACGGCGGCTACAAATACTGGAGGTGGCATCTCGCTGACCGCGGGCTCTGGCACGGACAATGGCGGTGCACTGACACTGACCTCGGGTGCTGGCACGGCGGTCAATGGTGGTGACATCACGCTGACCACGGCTGCGGGGTACCGGTGGCGCAAGTGGCGCTGTCACGGTCACGACTGGAACTGCTGGAGCAGGCAGCACAGGCGCATTCTCTGTACCACAGGAGCCTCAACTGGTGGTGGAACAGGCGGAGCGATCACGCTCTCCGTCGGCAATGGCTTCACGGGTGGTGGTCAAGTGGCTATCACGGCTGGCCAGACCGATGGTGCCTCCGATTCTGGCGGTTCTGTGACTCTCACTGGTGGCTATGGCTCAGGTGCAACCTCAGGGACTGGCGGCGCAGTCGCGCTTGTCGGTGGCGGGCAACATGGCGATGGTGGTGCGATCGCAGTCACTTCTGGCGCATCGACGGCCGCTAGTGGTGGTGACATCACGCTTACGACAGCCGATGGCGGTACCGGCGGTGCGAGCGGCGCTGTGACGATCACTACCGGTGCCGCCGCTGCTGGCAACACAGGCGATTTTACAGTGACAACTGGTACTTCAGCCAGTGTCGGCACAGGCGGGGCGATCACGCTTCCGTTGGTGGTGGCGCTGCCAGCGCTGGCGGTGCTGTCGCCATCACGGCTGGTGCAACCTCTGCAGACTCGGTCGCGGGTGGCGCAGTGACTGTCACGGCCGGCGCTCGAGTGCGACGGCTGGCGCTGGCGCTGTGGCGCTTGTCGGTGGAGCGGGCACTGGTGGCGATGGTGGCGCGATCACACTTACCTCGGGTGCCACAACTGCGGCGAACGGCGGTGACATTACACTCACGACGGCTGACGGTGGCACCGGCGGCACGAGTGGCGCTGTTACGGTGAGCACTGGTGGTGCCGCTGCTGGGAGCACAGGCGCTTTTACGGTAACCACAGGAGCCTCAACTGGTGGTGGAACTGGTGGCGCAATCAGCCTCTCTGTCGGCAATGGTTTTGTCGGCAACGGAGGCAATGTGGCCGTCACGGCTGGGTTGACTGCTGACGCGACTGGTGTCGGCGGGTCTGTGACACTCACTGGTGGCCAAGGAAGCGGTGCAACCTCAGGCACTGGCGGCGCTGTTGCGCTTGTCGGTGGTGCGGGCGTCGGTGGTGATGGTGGCGCGATCACGCTCACTTCAGGTGCCACAACCGACACGAACGGCGGCGACATCACGCTCACCACGGCTGCCGGCGGTACCGGCGGCGCAAGCGGCGCTGTTACTGTCACGACCGGGGCCGCCGCTGCTGGCAGCACAGGCGCATTCTCTGTTACTACGGGAGCCACAACTGGTGGTGGAACTGGCGGAGGGATCACGCTCTCCGTCGGTGATGGTTTCACGGGCGCTGGCGGCGCAGTGACTGTCACTGCTGGTCTCTCGGGTGATGCTGCTGGTGGCGACATCACGCTCACCTCGGGTGGCAGCACGACCGCAGACAGTGGTGGCATTTCTCTGGTGACCGCCGTTGGCGGGTCTGGTGGCGCAAGCGGTGCTGTTTCACTCACAACTGGCACTCATCAGCTGGCGCGACTGGCGCGATCGACATCACGACGGTGCTGCTACTGGTGGCAGCGGGCCAGATCACGCTTTCGTCGGCACACGAACACGGGCGCTGGCTCTGACATTCAGCTCACAGCAGGCGATTCTACGGCGGCTACAAACACTGGGTGGCATCTCGCTGACCGCGGGCACTGGCACGGACAACGGCGGTGCACTGACACTGACCTCGGGTGCTGGCACGGCGGTCAATGGTGGTGACATCACGCTGACCACGGCTGCTGGCGGTACCGGTGGCGCAAGCGGCGCTGTCACGGTCACGACTGGGAACTGCAACAGCAGGCAGCACAGGCGCATTCTCTGTTACCACGGAGCCTCGGGTGGACTGGCGGAGGGATCACTCTCCGTTGGCAACGGTTTACAGGCGCCGGTGGTGCCGTGACTGTCACTGCTGGTCTCTCGGGTGATGCTGCTGGTGGCGACATCACGCTCACCTCGGGTGGCAGCACGACCGCAGACAGTGGTGGCATTTCTCTGGTGACTGCTGTTGGCGGGTCTGGTGGCGCAAGCGGTGCTGTTTCACTCACAACTGGCACTCAACGGCTGGCGCGACTGGCGCGATCGACATTACGACGGGTGCTGCTACTGGAGGCGCGGGCCAGATCACGCTTTCGGTCGGCGCGACGAACACGGGCGCTGGCTCTGACATTCAGCTCACAGCAGGCGATCTACGGCGGCTACAAACACTGGGGTGGCATCTCGCTGACCGCGGGCACTGGCACGGACAATGGCGGTGCACTGACACTGACCTCGGGTGCTGGCACGGCGGTCAATGGTGGTGACATCACGCTGACCACGGCTGCTGGCGGTACCGGTGGCGCAAGTGGCGCGTCACGGTCACGACTGGAACTGCTGCTGCAGGCAGCACAGGCGCATTCTCTGTTACCACAGGAGCCTCATCGGTGGTGGAACAGGAGCGATCACCCTCTCCGTCGGCAATGGCTTCACGGGTGCTGGTGCCGTGGCTATCACGCTGGTCTCTCGGGTGATGCTGCTGGCGGCGACATCACGCTCACCTCGGGTGGCAGCACGACCGCAGACAGTGGTGGCATTTCTCTGGTGACGCTGTTGGCGGGTCTGGTGGCGCAAGCGGTGCTGTTTCACTCACAACTGGCACTTCAACGGCTGGCGCGACTGGCGCGATCGACATACGACGGGTGCTGCTACTGGTGGCGCAGCGGGCAGATCACGCTTTCGGTCGGCACGACGAACACGGGCGCTGGCTCCGACATTCAGCTCACAGCAGGCGATTCGGCGGCCACAAACACGGGCGGTGGCATCTCACTGACCGCGGGCACTGGCACGGAACAACGGCGGTGCACTGACACTGACCTCGGGTGCTGGCACGGCGGTCAATGGTGGTGACATCACGCTGACCACGGCTGCCGGGGTACTGGCGGTGCAAGTGGCGCTGTTACGGTCACGACTGGAACTGCTGGAGCAGGCAGCACAGGCGCATTCTCTGTAACCACGGAGCCTCAACGGGTGGGAACAGGCGGAGCGATCACCCTCTCCGTCGGCAATGGCTTCACGGGTGCTGGTGGTGCTGGCTATCACGCTGGTCTCTCGGGTGATGCTGCTGGTGGTGACATCACGCTCACTTCGGGTGGCAGCACGACCGCAGACAGTGGTGGCATCACGCTGACGACGGCTGCTGGTGGTACCGGTGGCGCAAGCGGTGCGGTTTCACTCACAACTGGCACATCAACGGCTGGCGCGACTGGCGCCATCGACATTACACGGGTGCTGCTACTGGTGCGCAGCGGGCCAGATCACGCTTTCGTCGGCACAACGAACACGGGCGCTGGCTCGGACATTCAGCTCACAGCAGGCGACTCTT
This sequence comes from Thraustochytrium striatum, assembly GCA_022244645.1. Taxonomy (NCBI): domain Eukaryota; class Bigyra; order Thraustochytrida; family Thraustochytriidae; genus Thraustochytrium; species Thraustochytrium striatum. The sequence goes on along the minus strand of JACDIV010000118.1, from coordinate 3,571 downwards.
CGGCGGGCACAAGCACGGGCGGTGTCATCTCACTGAGCGCGGGCACTGGCACGGACAATGGCGGTGCACTGACGCTGACCTCGGGTGCTGGCACGGCGGTTAACAGCGGTGACATCACGCTGACCACGGCTGGCGGGACGGCGGTGCGTGGCGCTGTCACGGTCACTACTGGCGGTGCTGCTGCTGGCAATACGGGTGATTTCACGGTGACCACTGGACTTCGGCCAGTGTCGGCACTGGCGGGGCGATCACGCTCTCCGTTGGTGGTGGCGCTGCCAGCGGCGGTGCCGTCGCCATTACGGCTGGTGCAACCTGCAGCTTCAGTCGCAGGTGGCGCAGTGACTGTCACTGCCGGCGCGGCTCGAGTGCGACGGCTGGTGCTGGCGGCGCTGTGGCGCTTGTCGGTGGAGCGGGCACCGGTGGCGATGGTGGTGCGATCACACTCACCTCGGGCCACACTGCGGCGAACGGCGGCGACATCACACACGACGGCTGCTGGTGCACTGGTGGGGCAAGCGGCGCTGTCACGGTTACGACCGGAACTGCTGCAGCAGGTAGCACTGGTGCATTTACGGTGACGACTGGTGCCTCAACTGGTGGTGGAACTGGTGGCGCAATCAGCCTCTCTGTCGGCAATGGTTTTGTCGGCAACGGAGGCAATGTGGCCGTCACGGCTGGGTTGACTGCTGACGCGACTGGTGTCGGCGGGTCTGTGACACTCACTGGTGGCCAAGGAAGCGGTGCAACCTCAGGCACTGGCGGCGCTGTCGCGCTTGTCGGTGGCGCGGGCAACACTGGGAATGGCGGCGCGATCACTTTCACTTCCGGCGCATCGACGGCCGCGAATGGGGGTGACATCACGCTGACCACGGCTGACGGCGGTAGCGGTGGCGCAAGTGGCACCGTCACGGTCACGACTGGAACTGCTGGAGCAGGCAGCACAGGCGCATTCTCTGTAACCACAGGAGCCTCAACTGGTGGTGGAACAGGCGGAGCGATCACCCTCTCGTCGGCAATGGCTTCACGGGTGCTGGTGGTGCGTGGCTGTCTCGGCTGGTCTCTCGGTGATGCTGGGTGACATCACGCTCACTTCGGGCGGAAGCACGACCGCAGACAGTGGTGGCATCACGCTGACGACGGGCTGGTGGTACCGGTGGCGCAAGCGGTGCTGTTCACTCACTGGCACCTCATCAGCTGGCGCCACAGGCGCATCGGCCTTACCACGGGTGCTGCCACTGGAGCAGCGGGCCAGATCACTCTTTCGGTTGCACGACGGACACGGGCGCTGGGTCGACATTCAGCTCACAGCAGGCGATTCTACGGCGGCTACAAACACTGGAGGTGGCATCTCACTGACCGCGGGCACTGGCACGGACAACGGCGGTGCACTGACACTGACCTCGGGTGCTGGCACGGCGGTCAATGGTGGTGACATCACGCTGACCACGGCTGCTGGCGGTACCGGTGGCGCAAGCGGCGCTGTCACGGTCACGACTGGAACTGCAACAGCAGGCAGCACAGGCGCATTCTCTGTTACCACGGGAGCCTCGTCGGGTGGTGGAACTGGCGGAGGATCACGCTCTCCGTTGGCAACGGTTTACAGGCGCCGGTGGTGCCGTGACTGTCACTGCTGGTCTCTCGGGTGATGCTGCTGGTGGCGACATCACGCTCTCGGGTGGCAGCACGACCGCAGACAGTGGTGGCATTTCTCTGGTGATGCTGTTGGCGGGTCTGGTGGCGCAAGCGCTGTTTCACTCACAACTGGCACTTCAACGGCTGGCGCGACTGGCGCGATCGACATCACGACGGGTGCTGCTACTGGAGGAGCAGCGGGCCAGATCACGCTTTCCGTCGGCACAACGAACACGGGCGCTCTGACATTCAGCTCACAGCAGGCGATTCTACGGCGGCTACAAACACTGGAGGTGGCATCTCGCTGACCGCGGGCTCTGGCACGGACAATGGCGGTGCACTGACACTGACCTCGGGTGCTGGTACGGCGGTCAATGGTGGTGACATCACGCTGACCACGGCTGCCGGGGGTACCGGTGGCGCAAGTGGCGCTGTCACGGTCACGACTGGAACTGCTGGAGCAGGCAGCACAGGCGCATTCTCTGTTACCACAGGAGCCTCAACGGTGGTGGAACTGGAGGAGCGATCACGCTCTCCGTCGGCAATGGCTTCACGGGTGCTGGTGGTGCCGTGACTATCACGGCTGGTCTCTCGGTGATGCTGCTGGTGGCGACATCACGCTCACTTCGGGCGGAGCACGACCGCAGACAGTGGTGGCATCACGCTGACGACGGCTGCTGGCGGTACCGGTGCGCAAGCGGTGCTGTTTCACTCACAACGGCACTTCATCAGCTGGCGCGACTGGCGCGATCGACATTACGACGGGTGTGCTACTGGTGGCGCGGCGGGCCAGATCACGCTTTCGTCGGCACGACGAACACGGGCGCTGGCTCGACATTCAGCTCACAGCAGGCGACTCTACGGCGGCTACAAACACGGGTGGTGGCATCTCGCTGACCGCGGGCACTGGCACGGACAATGGCGGTGCACTGACACTGACCTCGGGTGCTGGCACGGCGGTCAATGGTGGTGACATCACGCTGACCACGGCTGCCGGGGGTACTGGCGGTGCAAGTGGCGCTGTTACGGTCACGACTGGAACGGCAAAGCAGGCAGCACAGGCGCATTCTCTGTTACCACAGGAGCCTCAATGGTGGTGGAACAGGCGGAGCGATCACGCTCTCCGTCGGCAATGGCTTCACGGGTGCTGGTGGTCAAGTGGCTATCACGGCTGGCCAGACCGATGGTGCCTCGATTCTGGCGGTTCTGTGACTGTCACTGGTGGCATGGCTCAGGTGCAACCTCAGGCACTGGCGGCGCAGTCGCGCTTGTCGGTGGCGCGGGCAACACTGGCGATGGTGGTGCGATCGCAGTCACTTCTGGCGCATCGACGGCCGCTAGTGGTGGTGACATCACGCTTACGACAGCCGATGGCGGTACCGGCGGTGCGAGCGCTGTGACGATCACTACCGGTGCCGCTGCTGCTGGCAACACAGGCGATTTTACGGTGACCACTGGAACTTCAGCCAGTGTCGGCACTGGCGGGGCGATCTCGCTTTCCGTTGGTGGCGGCGCTGCCAGCGCTGGCGGTGCTGTTGCCATCACGGCTGGTGCAACCTCTGCAGCTTCAGTCGCAGGTGGCGCAGTGACTGTCACTGCTGGTGCAGGCTCGAGTGCGACGGCCGGTGCTGGCGGCGCTGTGGCGCTTGTTGGTGGAGCGGGCACGGTGGCGATGGTGGCGCGATCACACTTACCTCGGGCTCTACGACTGCGGCGAACGGCGGCGACATCACACTCACGACGGCTGCTGGTGGCACTGGTGGGGCAAGCGGCGCTGTCACGGTTACGACCGGAACTGCTGCAGCAGGTAGCACTGGTGCATTTACGGTGACGACTGGTGCCTCAACTGGTGGTGGAACTGGTGGCGCAATCAGCCTCTCTGTCGGCAATGGTTTTGTCGGCAACGGAGGCAATGTGGCGTCACGGCTGGTTGACTGCT
>JACDIV010000116.1:0-94683 GCA_022244645.1 Thraustochytrium striatum | reverse complement strand
CGCATCTGCGTGAAGTGCGACTCGTTCAAGCCGCCGCGGACGCACCACTGCAGCATCTGCGAGCGCTGCGTCGTCAAGATGGACCACCACTGCCCCTGGGTCAACAACTGCGTCGGGCTGGGCAACCACAAGTTCTTCCTCCTCTTCCTCTTCTACGTATTCCTCGCGAGCGCGTACGCTCTCACCATGCTGTCCGCGCGCCTTGTGCACTGCGCCGGGCGCACGCCGAGCCGCAGGCGGCAGCGGCTGCGCGGGCGCGGCCTCGTGCCGTCGGACGCGCTCGACCTCGCCGGTGTGTGGCCGATGCCGCGGCGGCGACCATGGCGCCCGTCTCGGCCAACGCCACCACCTATCCCGAGTGCCAGCCCACCGTGGGCTCCAGCGTAATGATGCTGCTGCTCACGGTGGAGGCCATCCTGTTTGGTCTGTTCACTATGTGCATGATGTGCGACCAGTGGAGCGTCGTGCTGACCTCTGCCACCAAGATCGATCGCCTCAAGGGCGACGACGCGGGCAAGAGCGACAAGCGCACCATGTGCGACAACCTGAACGAGGTCTTTGGCGGCGAGCCACGCTTTTCGGTATTTGGCTGCTGCCCACGGAGGTGCGCTTCGTGCGGCCGCAGCAAGTCTACGGCTATAGGGTACACCAGGAGACCGAGCTGGCGGCGTGGCCAGAGGAAGTTGCTCTGGCACCAGGAGATGGTGGGGCAGCGGCCGCTGGCGCCTCCTCCATGGAGCAGGTCTAAACACTTTCTTATGTGCACAGGCGCGGGTGCGAGTTTTTAGTACTCTGGCGCTTCGGGCAGCGGGCTGAGGCCGCCGCGCCCGCGGCGCTGCTCGCGCATGATCGCGCGCATCTGCTTCTCTCGGCCTACCTGCAGCGCATCAAAGCAGAGCTTGCGGTGGTTGATAAACTTTTGCCACTTGCTCATGTAGTTGCGGTACGTGGACGCCACAAGGATGACGTAAAAGCTCTGGATCAGCAGGAACACAATCAGCAGCTGCCCCAGCCCGTTCTCGTACCCGCCAAATGCCTGGAAGATCGCGTGCTGCGCCAGCGAGCCCAGCACGGTGGAGAGCACTGCAAAGGGGTACGGCGTCACCCACAACCGCTTGAAAGGCAGCCGCAGGTGGCGCCACACGTAGCGCCAGTAGAATACCACCGACCCAAACATGATCACCACGGCGATCACCACGGGCGAGTACTCCCAGTAGTTGAGGCACACGAGCGCAACGCTCTGAATCACCGTCAGCGCCACCCAGCACCCGATGGCAAGGGCCAGGTACTGCCGCTTCAGGTCGCGTTTGAGGCTTGCCTCCGCCGTGGCAAAGGTCACGTCGATGCGCAGGCTTGTCTCCGAGTCGCGCCGCGGCCTCAGGCTGTTCTCGTTGCCAGCGTTGTCCAGGTCAAAGCTCCTGGAGGCGTCTGCGCGGGTTCCCAGGGGCTGGCCGGCCTCGCCGCGCGGCAGAAGCCACGAGCTCATGGACTTGACGAGATGCCGCCCGCCCTCCTGCAGGCTCACCTCATCGGGGTCATCAAAGGGCCGAAAGTCCTCCTCCTCCTGCAACATCGTCGTCGCCGTCCTCCCACCCTGCCTGCCAGACCACCAGGCTCCTTGGCGACGGGAGGCTCTACGGCACCGGAGAGAGCTCGTCAGCTAGCTGGCCGCGGAGAGAGAGCGAGCTGGTCGCTGCCGGCGCATCTGCGAGGGCTGCTCTGGTCAACAAAGTTGCTTGTGCGTTTTGCTCGGACCAAACTACCGTGCAGCCGCTGAGCAGAACACAGCCAGCTTCAGCTAGCTCCTGAGCTGGCGAGCTCTACTCTTGGGATGGCTTGAGAGCTAGCGCTGCTGCTGGATCTGCGAGGCGCGCTTGATCATCTGCTTTTTGCTTGTGCTTTTGCTCCAGACGCGACTTCATGAGCGACACCTGGCGCTTGACCAGCGTGGCTTGCACCTGTTGGTCGCGCTTCTCACGGATCTCGTCAAAGAGCGCCTCGTCCTCTTGTCGGCCGTCTTCCAACATGGCGCGGTGTTGCGCCTCCTGACTCCTTGGCCCGCGCGGCGGCGTTTGCCGTGGCGTGCACTCGCGCGTCGATGAGCGCGCGGTCGTAAAAAACGGGGCGGAGTCCTGCCTCGGCACATCGGTCGCGCACGTCCGCCCAATGTTCGCCAGTGGCGAATAGCTCGTAGCTCTCGACCAGGGCGAGCACAATCTGCTGGTCGCGCGAGAGGCCCTCGCGCTGCGCGGTGCTGCCCAAGGCGTCAAAGAGGGCAAAGACGCGGTCGCGCATGTCCAGCTCCTCGGCCGCTTCGAGCACCCGGCGCTCGTTGTCCGGGAGCGAGATGGTCCGCGCGGCTGCCAAGGCGCTCTGCAAGCGGCCCAGTGGGCCTGGCACGGCCTGTTGCGGCCGCCGCTTGAGGCGCCGCAAAGGGCGCTCCAGGTCGTCGATCGAGTTGTCCGAAAAGGCGCTGAGCCATGTGTCGAGCGCCAGCGCGGTCGCCGTGCGGCCCGAGCGCGCGCTGCGCCAGTGAAGTACGTATGGCCGCACGCGGTCGGGGCCGCGCGCACCACGTCAGCGAGCACAGCCAGCACCGCGGCTTCCAGGTGTGGTTTGCCCGAGAGCTCGAGCGCGTCCAGGAGGCGCTCAACGCCGTCCCGGGCCAGCAGGCGCTCGTGCGACTTGTGGCAGCCTTGCACAGCGCTGTGCGCGCACGTGAGCGCGGCCACGAGGACCGTGTCAGCGTAGTGAAAGTTGGTCGGCTCGGGCACGAGAAACCTGTCGCACACAAGCGCGATGCCCCGCGCGCGGCGGAACGCGGTCTGCAGCGCCGCGTCGTGCTGGCATAACTGCGCGAGCAGCAATAAAGCCGTGCAGCGGATCTTGGTGTGGCCGAGGTCGAGGAAGCGCAGTAGGGTGGACACAAGCGCCTCGCCGGCCTCCGGGAACACGCCCTCGCGCGCGAGACTCAGCGCCGCCCAAGCGCGTCGAGCATGAGCGCGTGCGCGCTTCGCTGCTGGTCGAGAGGCGCCGCCGCCAGCGCCTCAAGGTCCACCTCGCCGAGGAAGGCCGCAAGCGTGTCCGCCGCGCCTAGCTCGGCCAGCTCAGGCCCCAGCAGCGGACGAGGCTAGCGACAAGCAGCAGGCCGCTGTGCTGCAGCGTGCGCAGCTGTTCGGCTGACCACTTGGCGCGCGCCGGGCTTTCGGCGCGCGCCGGGTCCACGTAAAAGAGCAGCGTGCTAAGGTAGAGCGAGCCGGCCACCTCGCGGAGGTTGTCCGGGTGGGCGGCAAGGGCGCGCACGAGGTGCCAGACCAGCAGCTTCATCTCCAGGTCGAGCGGGTCGCTCGTGGCAAAGTGGCGCTCGTCGCAGCCCGTGGGCAGCTCCTGCTCGGCCGCACAGGCGTAGAGCACAAGCAGGGAGAGGAATCCCGTCTCGCGGAAGAAGGGGGTTGCGGCCGCGCCGCGCCAGCAGGCTCGAGATGATAAGCACCTCGTTGCGCAGCTCCTTGTCCGAGGTTTTGAAGCCCTCCACCAGCATGCGCTCGAGAAGCGAGCGCAGCATGCCAAAGGTCTCCGTGCTGCCGAGCCCATACAGCGCGTTGCCAAAGCGAAACTTGTCCAGCAGCTGCATGCGGTTGCCCGCGACCTGCGAGCCCTCGGTGCGCTGCACCGAGTGCTCGAGGACGCTCCAAAGGATCTGCACCATGAGCTTGATCTCCTCCTTTCGAAAGTCGACGAGCTGCGACACGACCTGCACAAGCAGTTCGGGCACCTTGTCTCGGTTCAGGCTGAGTGCGTTGTCGCGGTGCCTCGCCAGCGCGCGCACGAGCTTCATCAGGGACACCGTGCACACCTGTGGCTGAGGGTTTTCGTCGCCAGGCAGAATGCCGTAGGCGCGGTCGTACTCGGCCTGGCTGATGCGGCCATCGCCGTCCAAGTCGTTCCCGAAGAGGTGCTCCACCTCGCGGCGCACCGCGTCGGCGATCACGCGCATGGCGCCGCTCTTTTGGAAGAGGTGCTGGTGGTACGTCCAGCTGTCCGGCCGCTGGTCGAGCGCGTCCCCGGCGGGCCGCCCAGGGTCCGCCTCGTTCGGGTCGTGGGCCATCTGCAGCAGGGCGTTGGCGGCCGCGATCTTGACGGCGTTGTCGGGGCACGCCAGTAGCGTGGCCAGGGCGACCAGCAGCTCGCGCACGGCTTCCTCATTCCGAAGCTTTTCGTTCGCAGCCTCCTCTCGCAGCGGCCGCTGGCACAGCTGCAACAGGCGGCAAAGCGCCTCGTCAAGCCCGCACAGGTCTGCGCCTGCCTCGCACAGGGTGCGCACCTGCTCGCCGCATAGCGCCAGCACCTCCACGAGGACGGGAATCTCCATCACGCGGACCGCGCCGTCTGCCGCGGCCAGTCGTTCCTCCGCCAGAGCGCGCAGCTCTTCCGCGTGGCGCCGCACCAGCGAGCTGGTGCCGCTGTCCACCATCAGCTCCACTATGCGATCCATCTCGGCGACGGCCTGCGACCGAGGCCGCTCTCTCTCTCTCTCTCTCTCTCCTGTCCTTCCTTCTCCCTGTATCGTCGCTATGGTCGATACCTCAGATGTCGTACTTTGGCGAATTCTACGGCACGTTTTCCCCAACGGACACCTCAGGCGCACCATAGTCGCGACAAGAGCACAAGATAGATCGCAGCGACCGCTGAGCGCTGCGCTGATGCTCGACCCTGGCGCCGCTCGAGCAGCAGGGCGAACGGGAATGGAGTCCAAGGTCGCGTGGGCCGAGGAAGAGGACTCTTCAGAGTCCAAAACGCGCATATCGGAGGACGAGGCCCTGCTGCACCGCGCCGTGTCGACCGTGTACACGGCCATCGTCAAGGAGCTCGGCGTGCTCGAGGCCGCGTACGGCGCCGAGTTCTTGGGGGCGGAAGCCGAGGAGGAGCACCGTCTCGAGTGGACGGGCATGTTCAAAGACTACGAGGCGTTCCTGGAGAACCGCCTTGAGGCCTTTTGCGCGGAGGAAGGCCTGGCCTCCGCGAGCGAGCTGACGGAGCGCGTGGCCGCAGCGGCGGCGCAGAGCGAGCGGGCGAGCAAGATGGTCGACCTGCTGTGCGCAGGCGCCTCGTACAACAAGTTTGTGAGCGTGATGCGGAGGCGCGCGAGCAAGTTGCACAAGCGAAAATGAAGACTGCGGGACGCTGACTGACGCTGATTTTACTCCTTGCTGTTCTCAAGCGTGATGTACTTGAGCAGGTCAACGCGCGAGACGACGCCGGTGATGAAGAAGCGGTTCTGCGGCGACGCGTCGTCGTTGCCGTAGCAGGTCTGGCTCTGCGCCACGAGCGCAAAGTGGTCCTTGTCGAAGATCTTGGCCAGCTCCCAGAGCTGCGTGGTCATGCTAACCTGCTTAACTGCTTGTACAGGGCCTTCATGACGCTGTCGTCGGGGCTGACGAGCTTGCGCAGCAGGAGGCTGTTCATGTTGCCCGAGGTGACCACGCCCTCGATTCCGCCGGCCTCGCCCACGACGGGCAGCTGGTCAAAGTTCTTGTCCTCGAGGATCTGCACGGCCTTGCGCACGGTGACGTCCGCGGTGATGGTGCAGGGCGTCGACGGCTGCAGGTCGGCGACGGTCTTGGACGACCACCACTCGCTCTTGTCGAGCGAGTCGAGCGGCGACATGAACTTGTTCTCGACCATCCAGTCGTCGTTGAGGAACTTTGACATGTAGTTGCGCACGCTGTCGGGCAAGATGATGACGCAGCGCTGGCCGGCGCCGAGCTCGCGCGCGCGCAGCGCGGCGGTGACGGCCGAGCCGCACGAGCCGCCGCACAGCAGGCCCTCCTCGCGGATGAGGCGGCGCGCCATGTTGAAGCTCTCCTTGTCGCCGGTCTTGACCCAGTGGTTGATCAGCGAGCGGTCGAGCACCTCGGGGATAAAGTCGTAGCCGATGCCCTCCACCTGGTAGGGCTTGAGGCGGTCCTGGTCGTTGAGCGACTCGGGCTCGGCCAGGATGCTGCCAATGGGGTCCACGCCGACGACCTGGATGTTGGGGATCTTCTCCTTGAGCTTGCGGGCGATGCCCGAGATGGTGCCGCCGGTGCCGGCGCTGATCACCACCATGTCGATCTTGCCGCCCGTCTGCCGGAGCAGCTCCTCGGCGGTGCCCTCGTAGTGGGCGAGCGGGTTGCTCTCGTTGCTGTACTGGTCGAGGATGTGCGAGTTGGGGATCTCGCTGTTGAGGCGCTTGGCGACGCCAATGTGGGACTCGGGCGAGTCAAAGGCGGCCTCGGTGGGCGTGCGGATGATCTCGGCGCCCAGGGCCTTGAGCACGTCGACCTTCTCCTGGCTCATCTTCTCGGGAAGGGTGATGATCATGCGGTAGCCCTTGATGGCGGCGGCCAGGGCCAGTCCGATGCCGGTGTTGCCGCTCGTCGGCTCGATGAGCGTGTCGCCGGGCTTGATCCGGCCCTGCTTCTCGGCGTCCTCGATCATGCGCAGGCCGATGCGGTCCTTGACGGATCCGCCGCTGTTGAAGAACTCGCACTTGACGAGGAGCTCGCACTGCAGGCCGTCATCTTGCCGACGTGGTTCAGGCGCACCAGCGGCGTGCGGCCAATGTTGTCCAGGATGGTGTCCATGATGCACTCATCCACGGGCGCCGTGCGCGGGTCGACCTTCTCCGCCATCTCTCTGCTCTTGTCCTCGCTGCCCGCTGCTCTGCTGCTGCTGCTGCTGCTGCTGCTCTCGCCGCTGCTGCTTGTTCTGCTGGTACTGCCGGTGGTGCTGTCCCTCGCAATCCAAGGCGCTTCTGCTTTCTGTGCTTCGCCGCCAACCAACAGCAGCGCAACACAAAAGCTGGGCCAGCTTTTTTGTGATCCCAGTTCGCCGAACGTTCCTAGACTCGTTCCAGGAACGAAATTCGGAACCAAGTCGGAACGGCGACGATGGGCGGCAAGCGCGGCGCCAAGGGCCGCCGGAGCCCCGCCAGAGCGCGCCGCGGGAGCGCCGGTGAGCGCCACGAGAGCCCTGTGCGCCGCGGGAACAACAAGGGCCGCCATGGCCGCGAGCGACGACGAGGGGAGGCGGAGGAGGGCCGCGTCATGGCATTTCCAGATGCACTCGCGGAAGCGCTCGAGAAGGTCGGGCTTGCGGTGGTCGAGATGAAGCCCGACGGGAACTGCCTGTTCCGCAGCGTGAGCTTCCAGGTGTTTGGCACGCAGGGGCGCCACGTGGAGCTGCGGCAGCGCACGATGGACTTGGTGGGCCCATGCGAGCCACTTTGAGCCGTTCATTGACGAGGACGAGGGCCTCCTGGCCTACTGCGTTCGCTTGCGCGAGGACGCCGAGTGGGGCGGCCAGCTGGAGATCATGGCGCTGGCGCGCCTCTTGCGCTGCAAGATCGCCGTGCACCAGCACGAGGCGCCGAGCTACCTCATCGACGACGGCTTGCCGCCAGACGCCCCGCAGCTGCACCTGGCGTACCATGACGGCATACACTACAATGCTGTGCGCACCATTGACGACGCGCTAGAGGGCGGCCCGGCGCCGCAGCTGGCGCTCTGCACGGCGTCTATCGGGCCGACCCGACACGGCCCGGCGTGGCGTGGCCCCCGGCGGCCGCGCCCCCCGCCGAGGGCGCTGCGGAGAGCGGCAAAGCGCCGCGCAAGATGACCAAGAAGGCGCGCCGGCGCATGGAGAAGGAGGCCGCCGAGGCCAAGGCGGCACAGGAGGAGGAGGCGGTGCGCCGCGCCACGGGTTGGAGGACATGGCGGCCATCCGCGAGGCCCTGGTTGAGGCCGCAGGCGACGCGGCCGCGGCAGCGCATCTCCTCGAGTGCACGCACCCCGAGCTAGCCGGCCACGGCGTGAGCCGCAAGGAGCGCAAAAAGGCGATCAAGGCGGCACGAAAGGGCAAGGTCCCCGGCAAGGCCGCTGGCAAGGCCGCTGGCGAGGCGGAGGACGGCGACCAGGTGCTGCTGCAGGTATGAAAAAATAGAAGGATGTTGTGTTGTTGTTGGTTGGTTGGTTGGTGGTGAATGGTTGTTGTGTTGATGGGTGATGGTTGTGATGGGTGCGCGCGTCGTCACATGTCAATCGTGATCTCTTTTGAATCAAGGCCAAGCAAGGTCAAGGTCAAGGTCAATCTTGATCTTGTCGAACGAAACCGACGCATCGTCAATCCATGTCGGTCTCGTGCGGCGAGATCGCCACAAAGTTGGGCGATTTGACCGGGCAGGTGTTGCGCAGCTGCAGGCGGCCGCTGCTGAGGTTGAACTGGAAGACCGCCAGAGCGTCCGAGTCTTGGTTGGCAACAATGAGCCACTGGCCCGAGGGGTCGAACTGGAAGTGGCGCGGCGTGGCGCCCTGGGTGTGCGTCCAGCCGATTAGCGCCAGACGACCGCCTTTGCGCTCCTTGACGCGAAACACGCTGAGACTGTTGTGGCCGCGGTTGGAGACAATCACGAAGCGGCCCGAGGGGTGGCACGTGATGCGCCCGCACGTGTTGAGCGCGCGCGGGAAGGCCGAGGGGATGGTGCTGATGGCCTGCAAGGGCAGCAACGTAAAGTTGGCCTTCTTGGGCAGGCGCGCCAGGTCGCCGCTGTGCTCGTTCACTAGCTGGATGGCCTCCTTGTCCACCGAGAAGACTGCGATCTGCGAGGAGATCTCGTTAATCACATAGCATATCGGCAGCTCGCGTGGAACTCGATGTAGCGCGGGCCGTGGCTCTTGCCGCTGGGCCCCACGGGGATGTCGCCGATCTTGTTTAATTGCCCCGTCTCGCGGTTGAAGAACAGCTCGTGGATCACGTCCATGCCCAGGTCGGGCACGTACGCGATGCAGCCCAGGTACGGGTCAAGCACGACCGCGTGCGTGTGCGGGTCCAGCTGCCGCTGCTTTTGCGCCTGCAGGTCGTTGTTGTCGTGCTTGATGTGCTCGCCCGCCTTGACCTTGAGCGTGGTCTCGGACCCTTGGGGTGGTAGGTGCCCACGCCTGGGCCGAGCGCGTGAGTCGCGGGATCGATGGGCAGCGTCACCACGCTGCTGCTCCAGTAGTTGACTAGCATATAGGTGCGCGCCTTGCTCACCGTCAAGTAGCACGTAGACGTGCCGCCGGCGTCCTGCGACCCCATGGCTTCCAGGCAACCGTTCTCGCCCAGCCGGTACACCAGCACCTTGCCGTTCTCCATCAGGCTCTCGGTGCACGCGTAGAGCACCTGCGCGTCCGGGTGAAACCTCGTGAACGCGAGGTTCTTGTCGCCCTCCTCGACGGACAGCAGGGTCAAGTTGCCGTCCATGGCGTTCAGCCGGTAAATGTGCAGCCCGAACCGCGCCTCCGTGCCCCGCGGTTGGTGCGCAGCTCCTTGAAGTGCGTGTACGAGGACACCACCACCAGGGGCCCCGTGCTCGCGTGCACGGCCAGGTCATTGCGCGGGTTGCTCTCCGCCTCCGCCACCAACACGTCCCACTCCCCGGCCTGCATGATGTCCTCCTCCGAAGGCGGCTCTGCCTCACGAGGCACGTCTGCGCAACACCTTGCACGTCATCGGAAAAGACCACAACTTACGTCATTGACGTCATCGGGAATGACCTGCCCGCGTCATCGCCCAGTCAACGCGCTCGAGTTGTGCAACGACCAACTGGATGGAGCAGCTCGCCGCCCTCGTGGGCGCCGCACGCGAGGCCGCCAGCGGGGCGCCTGGCGCGCGCCACCCGCTGTCCGCCAGCGCCATCGCGCAGCTCGAGCGCCAGGGCTGCACCTGCGCCGACTGGTCCCGCGTGACGCTCGCCGCGCATAGCTCGGCCTCGGCAGCCATGCCACGCTCAGCCGCGTGCGCGACTGCCATCTCGCGGGCCGCGTGAGCTTCAGCCAGCTGCACGGCCTGGCCGCCGACGGCCTTCCTGGCGCAGTGGCTCGCTGCTTCCTGGAGGACGTGTGGCTCGAGGACGACGTCCGCGTCGTGGACTGCGGCCGCGTCCGCCGCTGCTGGCTCGGCCGCGGCGCGGTGGCCGCGCGCTGCGTGGCGCTGACGGGGTCTGGCGGGACCTCCTTCGGCGTTGGCAGCGCCGTGCCCGTGGCCATCGGGTCTGGCGGCCGCGATGTCTTGCTGCGGCCAGACCTGTCGCTGGAGGAAGCCTGCCGCGCCGCGGTGAACCGCGACGCGGAGAGCGTGGCGCGACACGCGGCGCTCGCCACGGCTGCGGCCAAGCGGCTTCAGTGCCCGTGGAGCGTCGTGGCCCCCGGCGCGCGGCTGGAGGGCGTGCTGCGTGCCCTGGACGTGCTGGTGGGCGAGGCGGCGCGCGTCGAGGGCGGCGTGCTGGAGGAGGTCACCTTGGTATCGAGCGCGGAGGAGCCTTGCGAGGTGGTCGGCGGGTAGCGACGTCCGAGTCGCGGTGCAGCACGGCGCGAGCGTGGACGGCATGAGCGTGGTGAGCAACGCGCTCATGTGCCCGTGCAGCCACGTGGAGCGCCACGGCAAGCTGCTGGACGCGGTCCTCGGGCCGTACTCTGGTGTCGCGGAGGGCGAGGTCTCCGAGAGCCTCGTGGGGCCCTTTGTGGGCTTCCACCACCAGGCGCTGCTCATCGCCAGCTACTGGCCAGCGGGCCGCGGCAACGTGGGGTACGGCGCCAACGTGGGCAGCAACACACGGGCAAGGCACCCGACCAGGAGCTGTGGCACGGCGAGGGCGTCTTCTACGGCCTTGGTTGCTGCGTCAAGTTCCCGTCCAACTTTACGCGCGCGCCCTACTCGCTCATCGCCACAGGCGTCACTACTCTGCCGCAAAAGGTGGACTTTCCCTTCTCGCTGATCAGCTCGGCCAGTCGCGCGCGCGATGGCATTAGCCCGGCCTTCAACGAGATTAGCCCGGCCTGGGTGCTGGCTCAGAACGTCTACTCTGTGCTGCGCAACGAGCACAAGTTCCGCGCGCGTGGCGGCAAGTCGCCCCGCGTATCGGTAGACGCGCGCGTCTTCCGCCCGGCGACCGTGGCCATGATGCGCGCCGCAAGGGACTTGCTGGCCGCGCCGCACCCGCCCGCCAAGGAGCTGTACACGGACAAGGACTTTGCGGGTCTGGGCAAGAACGTCATGACGCACGCGGCTCGCCTCGAGGCCGTCGAGGCCTACACCTTTTACCTGCTCCACTACGCGGCGCTACAGGGTCTGTGGCCGCGCGTGGCACGCGGCGAGAGCATGGCGGCGCTTCAGCACGACATTGACGCAGCGCCCGCCGTGGCAGCTGCCGAGCCGCAGGAGGACCTCACGCTGACGGGGCTCGAACGTCCGTCTGCGGCAGCCGAGGCGGCCGAGTGGCGGCTGCAGTGCGCTATCCTCAAGGCCGAGGGCCCCGCGCTCGGGGAGCGCAGGCGTGGCGGCGCTGCTTGCGTGGCTCAAGGGTGCTCGCGCGCAGGTGGCGCAGTCGGCGCGGAAGAGCAAGCAAAAGGACGAGCTGCGCGGCGAGAAGATCATCCCGGGGTACCGGCAAGCGCATGGCGACGTTGCCACCACGGACAAGGTGGTCTTGCGCGTGCAGGCCGAGGCGGACGAGCTGGCCGCAGCCATCGATCGCGCGCTGGCGTCGTCGTCGTCGGCGTCGTCGTCGTCGTCGTCGTCGCGGGGGCGGGCCAAGCTCTAGCAAGCTTGCCCTCAACAACAAGACGAGAAGAAAAAGGAAAGAAAGAACGTACATGATGATCCTTCCACCATGATCATGGCCGCAGCTGCTGCTATTGCTGTGGCTACTGCTGCGGCTATTGCGGCTGTTGCTGCGGCTGTTGCTGCTGCTGCTGCGGGGGCGGCGGCGGCGGCGGCGGCGGTGGCGGCAGCGGCACTGTCACTGCCTTGGGTTGCAGTTTGCGGCGCGTGTTGCGCTCCTTGCGTCGGTTGTGCTCGGCACAGAGTCGCTTCTTGGCCTCCGACGGGCAGTGGGCTTGGCAAAAGTCCCCCACAAGTCGCACGTTGACGCAACCCTCTGCCCGGCACAAGAGTTTACGCTTCTTGAGCGGGCGGCCGTTCCTGCCAAGCGTGCGGTACTTGTTGCCGCACTCCTCGACGATGCCGACCAGCTTCCAATCCGCCACGCGTTGCTGGTCCCGCGGCCCTCTGCTGGAGCGGCACTCTGCCAGGAGGCCGCCTTGGCCATTGGGCGCCGCGTTCTCCCGCGGCACCAGCTCGGCGCGCGCGAAGAGGGCGAGCAGCTCGAGGGCGTTCCCGCCTCCGCCTTCATCGCCGTCCTCGTCCGCTCTGGTTTTCGCCCACACCCCAAGTCCGTTTCCACAACCCTCTCCCACACCACCACCCGACCGTACAAGACACCGTCCCGATCTGTTGCATCCCGCGATCCAGCAGAGTCTGCGTTCCGGTCGCAACGCCAGAGTTCGCGTTCACGTCTTGGCATCGGCTCGCACTTTGCGTGCTGCGTTCAGGTCGCTTTCGGGGGCTGTGTGAGGGGGCTGTGAGGCGGCACGCGTGGGGAGGGCCTCTGATTGGCCAGTTGTCGCGTGGGCGAAAGAGGGGCCGATCTGTGGTGAAGAGAAGAGCAGAAGAGCAGCAGAGCAGCAGCAGAGCGCAGATCGAGAGGAAGCCACGAAGCGAGCTGGGCGAGCGGAGGGCGATGGCGACGAAGGCTATGCGCGCTCTCGGCGCGGCGGCGCTGGTGCAGGCGGCCCGCGGCTACACGCTGGCGTTCTACGAGGCGGACGACGTGGTGGAGCAGCACGCGCGGATAGACCTGGACGTGCAGGAGCTGTCCGAGCTGACCGGTAACGGGAGTGGGAGGCCGCCTGGACCGTGTACTCGGAGGGCAAGTACTCGGACAAGGGCGAAGGCGTCCTGCGCACGCTGCGCGGATTCAGCACCGGCCTGGCCGCCAAGGTCAACGGCGAGGGGCTCACCCCGCTACCGGACTACGAGCTGTTCACCAAGTACTACGGCTCGCCACCTACGCCGAGTTTGTGGTCGCGGCGCTGAACGGCACGGGCGAAGGCGAGGGCATGGACCCCGTGGCCCGCGATCAGCTCGCGAAGAAGGGCGTGCAGTACCAGGTCGTCCCCATGTACGTGCTCTACGAGCTGGCCAAGGCCAAGTTCCTCTGCGACAAGGGCGAGAGCGGCGTCATCAACTGGGACGAAGGCGCCGCCTTCTACATTGGGTCGCTCATCGGCCCGGACGGCACTGGCTCGGGCCAGCTCCTCTACACGCTGGCCGAGAAGCGCTGCCTGAGCTTTGGCACCTGCGGCGGCGCCAGCGACGAGTCGCGCCCGGACTCGAACGAGAACGCGCGTACGATCGAAGCCCTCACGGCTGGCCGCGAGGCGCTCCTGCAGGGCGACTGCGAGACCGTCGGGGACCAGTACACCGTGGTGCGCAAGCAGCTGCAGATCTCGCTGCTCCAGGCCACGCTTCTGTACGCGACCAAGTCGGAGACCGACGGCATCAAGGCCATGGCGGAAGGCTGGGCCTTTGTCGCTGGCGTGCTGCCTTACATCGACGAGGTGGACGCCGACGCCGCGTTGGCCATCCGGGAGCAGCTCGAGCTCTTCGCGGGCAGCAACACCACTGTCACAAGCGCCGAGGAGGTGCACAAGGACGTGTACAAGGTTATCAGCGGGCTCTGCATTACCTGCGAGGAGCTCGGCGTGGCAAACGTGGAGGGCGCCCCTGAGTGCAACGTGGAAGAGGCCGCGTACGAGTCTTGCTCGGATGCGCTCATGTCGGCATCCTCGGGCGGCCTCAGCGCCGGTGCGATCGCCGGCCTGGCGGTGGCGGGTGTCGTGGTCATCGGCGTCTTGGGCGGCGCGGCCTGGTACGTCAACGGCTCGAGCAGCGCCCCGGCCCACGGCCAACGAGGGCCGCCCCAGCCGGATGCCGACGGCGTGGAAGAGGGTGCCAAGTCCCCCAGTGAAAACGCCGCGGCCAAGGTCTAAAGCCGCATGAACTCAAAAGTCCTGTCCTGGTCCTCGCGACACATCTTCCCGAGTTGTCCTGCTGCCTTGCCCTCCACAGTCGACGAAGAGAGGAACTCACGACGACACCCCCTCGTAGAGCCTAGTGAATACGTTTCTACGCGTAATTGCGGGACGGTGGGCAGGACCGCCCATCCTATCTCCTAGTGTCATGGAGCACAAAGTCTGGATGTTGGCCCGACGCGCGGACCTCTTTGAGCGCCCTGGGGCTCACGCCGCTTCCTATCAAGTCCAGTCGGCGCAGCTCGCGATTCTTCGCCAGTCCCGAGCACAAGGCGGCGGCCCCGGCGTCAAGGATGCTGGCGTTATAGAGCACCCAGCTCCCGCAAGAGCAACTGACCGGCGCCGAGCACTTTACCGCACGCTCTAGCGGTCTCGAGGCCCAGGCCGCACTTGGTCAGATCGAGCCAGCGCAAAGCGGTGTTGCGGCGCAGAGCCGCAACCACTTTCGCACCAGCCGTGTCGCCGAGAGTCTCACTGTACGCAAGTGATAGCATAACGATCGGCGAGTCGGCCAGCGCCACGGCCAGCGCCGCAGCTGCCGCGCTGCCGGCGCCGCAGCGACCGAGTCGCACGATTCGCAGCGCAGTATTGCGCGCCATACCTCGCGCCAGCGCCGCGACCCTCGCCAATGGCAGGGTTCCTCTCGACGTGCAAGTAGACGAGGCGCGGCGCCGCGGCCAGCGCCTCACCCAGCTTGGCTGCTGCAGTCGCGCCAAAGCCGCATCGATTCAAGCAGACAACTGTCAGTGCGCTGCCGCGCGCTCGCCAGCCGCTCTCCAGACCGTTGCCGATGCGCATGTTGCCAGAGAGCCTGAGCGCCGCTAGCAGCGC
Source organism: Thraustochytrium striatum (assembly GCA_022244645.1). Lineage (NCBI taxonomy): Eukaryota > Bigyra > Thraustochytrida > Thraustochytriidae > Thraustochytrium > Thraustochytrium striatum. The sequence continues at coordinate 79,900 of JACDIV010000116.1, read as the reverse complement.
AGTCTGCCGTGCGATCGCCTCGGCGGCCGCCGGTCCGAGGTCGCAGTTGTCGAGGCACAAGCGCCGCAGCGGGCGCTCGCTGCTGACCGGCGTGTCGACCGGCCACGCAAGGCCAAGCCACGGGAGGTGCTCAAAGCGCAGGCGGTACAGCGGCGCGTCGCGAAGGGTGGCGGCGAGCGCCGCGGTGACGTCAGAGAGCTCGGCCTCGCCGCCATCGACGCGAACATGCTTGAAGCACAGGCTGAGCAGCGTGAGGCTGCGCGACACGGCGAGCAACAGCTGCGAGGTGGCGGGAGGGCTGAGGTGGCACTCGCAAAGGCTCAGCTTGCGCAGGGCGCTGCCTTCGGAGCGCAAGGCCGCAGCGATTGCGGCACAATACGCGGCGGAAGAGGCGAGCCGCGTTCGCCTGAGGAGCAGTGTGCGCAGCGTGCGGTTGGTGCCCAGGCCGGCGAGGACCGGCAAGGCGTTGGAGAAGGCCTTCTCCGAGACGTACAGGTCGTGCCAAGTGGCGTTGTTGCGGCGCAGCGCGGCGCCGAAGAGCCGCGAGACACGGTCGCTGGGGTAGCGCAGTCGCACCCGGTTCCAGGCCGTTTGCGTGGCGAGCAGCTCCACGATGCGGCGATCTACGGCCTCGTCCGCGTCGCCCTCGGCAACATCCAGCTCAAGGCGCCTGAGCAGGGCGTCAAAGTCGACTGGGTCGCTCGCCGAGCTGCCGACGATGAGGTACGAGTCCAACTCGGGCAGCAGCGCGCGCAGCGCCTTGGCTTCCTCCATTCCGCGGCTAACGCAGGGAGAAGGCAGGAATGCGGCGATCTCGCTGCGCGGGCCGGCGGGCACGTCGCTCCAGGAAGCGCGCGCGGGGGGTCTTGCGCGCATGGCGGGCGCCACCGTCGCGCCCTCCATCTGGGCCATCGCCCTCACAGCGCCTCTGTTTTTCCGAGCTGTGGCCGAGCCAGGTCGACGTGTTGCAGCCTGCCGAAGAGCGCGCCGCCCTCGGCCTGGCCAGAGCGGCCGCGCAGCAGCAGCAGAGTGCCCGGGCCGCTCTGGAAGCTCGAGCCACTGCAGTACGCGGAGGCGGCAGGCAGGCAGGCAGGCAGGCAGGCAGGCAGGCAGGCAGGCAGGCAGGCAGGAGGAAACATGTTGGTCTTACAAAGCGCTTGTGCCGGGCTCGCTCGGCCTGCTCGCTGACGCCTGTGCAGGCGAGCTCTGGCTGGGTAGAGCTCTGAAGGAAGCAGGGACAGGGTGCCCTCGCGCAGACAGCGCGCTAATCTAGAAGTCGATGCGGCACTTTGAGCGCGGTTGCTGGACCACTTGCTCCGTCATCAATTGTGCTCGCAGCTCGCCGCCGATGCCGCAGCCGCTTAAGTCCAGGCGGCGGAATGTGGCGTTGCGCGTCAGGCAAGCGGCGGCAATAGCGCCCGCCCCCGCGTCTCCGACGCCTGCGTTGCCGCGCAGGTTCAGCTCGTGGACGACGGAGCGCCGCAGAGCCGCAGCGAGTGCCTCGGCCGTTCTGACGCCCAAGGTGCAGTCCTCCAGCTCGAGTACGAGGAGCGTGCAGTTGCCCGTGAGAGCTTGAGCTAGCGTTACGCCACCAGGGTCCCCCATGCCCAAGTTGAACGAGAGGTCGAGCCTCTCGAGCTTGGAGCCTCTCCTCGCAAGGGAGGCCCGCAATGGCCGCGACGACCTCGCAGTCAACGCCGCAGTCAATGAGGCTGACCTCTCGCAGCATTGCGCCGCTCGCGATGCCCTGCAGACCCCCACCAGCGGCCATCCACGGCGCGGTACGCGCCCGAAACACGTGCAGCGTCGCCATCGCGTCGCCCAGCGGACGGCGGCCGCCGCGAATTGCGTCGTCGTCTCGGCGTGCACCTTCACATCGTACAGCCGCAGCTCGCGCAGCGTTTGGCTCCGAGCCACGCCTTCGAGGAGACCCGCGGTGTCGTCAGGGACGGTGTAGCAGCGCTCCAGCGTGAGTTCGCGGAGCTTGCAGTGCTGCAGCCCAGCGCCCAGCGCTGTGAGGATCCTGCAGCTGGGCTGGAAAAGCCACAAAGATCTTAGCGCGAGCGACCGCAGCGTATGGTTGCGCGCGAGGCCGTCGAGGAGCGGCAGCAGGCAGTCGATTCCTTCGTGAGGGTCCACGCCGTCCACCTCCAATTCGCGCCAGGCGGCGTTGTTGCGGCCGAGTGCGGTGCGAAAGAGGGCACTGCACTGCCCGCCGGGCGAGCGCAGTGAAAGCGTGGTCCAGGCGTCCTGCGTTGCAAGCAAGTGCTCGAGGCGCTGCTCTAACGAGTCATCCATCCCGTCGGCCGTGGTGAGCCCGAGCGCGGACGCGAGCCTGGCAAAGCGGTCCGGAAAATCGTACGCGGCGATGGTAACACACGTGCGTGCTTCGGGCATCACCGCCCGGAGTGCTGCGGCCAGCCGCCTGTCCTGCGTTTTGCGGATGCCGAGCATGTCGGCGATTACGCGCCGCGGCCCAGCGGGAACATCGCGCCAGGCCGGCCGAGCTTCAGTAGCGAGCATGTCAGCCCCACGTGGCGAGCGCTGCCGCCCTCCCGGTCGCGCTGCGCCTTGGTCGTCGAGCCGCGGGACGTTCCTGCCCAGCGAGGAGCCTGGCAGCAGCGGGTCTACGGCGCTCGCCGCGTCGAGCACGGACCTGGTACGTACGTACCTGGGCACCATACCGTACTCTGTTCTTGGTCAGCAGAGGCAGAGGCAGAGGACCCTCCTCTTCATCGCCGTGGTCGAGTCCGGGATTCGTGCGGCGGGCGCTGCCAGAACCGTTCTGGCGAAGGCGACGCCCGACGCTCTCCCTGCACAAGTCGTCCGGCTTGATCGAGAACAGGGCAAGGTCGATCGATGCACAACAAGCTACTTGTACAATACCGCGGTCCTACTCTCGTCGAGAGTCGCTTCTGCAGGAGCTAGCTCGGCTAGCAGCTGTCTAATGCGGGGGGGGCTGGCACAGCCTACCCGTCGGCCGTGGCCCAACTTGCCTTTCCCCTCTGTCGTCACTGCGGCGACCAGTGGACCTCCAAGTCCGGCATCCGCGCAACCGCCGCTTCAAGCACAGTCCTCCCGGCGTCGGACACTCCGCAGTCCCCCATCCGCACACACATCTTCCCCGACCCGATCCCCTCGATCAGCTTGGCCGCGCCCGCATCCCCCAATCCGCCATTACCCTCCAGGTCCACGCGCAGCAGCCTCGACCGCCCTATCGCCCGGCCGAGCTCCTCTGCCTCCCGCGGCCAAGCCGCACCTCGCCAAGCCAAGGAAGCGCAGCCTGCGATTCGACGCCAGCCTCACGGCGTCCACGCCCACGTTGCCCTCCAAGTCGATGGCGCCGAGGTGTGAGCTCTCCACGGCCGCGGCGATATCCACGGCGCCGAGGTCGCACCAGGCGAGGTCCAGCTCGCGGAGGACGTGGTTGTGAGCAAGTTGCTGGGCGATGGCGGTGGCGCCGTTGGCGCCAATGGCATTACGCGCGAGGCGGAGCACCGCGAGCTTGGTGTCGCTACGCGCCAGCAGCTCTGCGAGCGCCTTGCACGTCGACAGCGGCAGCGCTGTGGCGCGCAAATCGAGGGAATGCAGTTTGTTGCATCGCTTGGCGGCCATCGCGATCATGGCGCTGGCCGTGGCGCCGATAGCGGGGTTACCAGCGATGCTGATGTCCTCCAGAAGCGAGCCTTCGTCCTGCAGCAGTTCGGCCACCGCCTCCGCGGCCTCGTGGCCCATGCAGCACCGCACGAGGCTGAGCTTGCGCAGCTTGGCGCCAGCGTCCGCCAGCGTCCGCGCCACGCGAGCGCCGCCGGCGTTGCCAACCCACGCCGCGTCCTCCACGTGCAGCTGCTCGAGCGGCACCACGACAGCACTGTGCCCAGCGCTATAGCAACGGCCGGATCCTTCCAGTCGTCCTGCTGCCGCGAGCCGCCGGCCAGCCGCAGCGAGCGCAGCGTGCGGCACTGTGCCATGCCGGCGAAGAGCACGATGGCCGCCTCGAGCGTCGCGGCGTCGCGCTCGCCGCAGAACCGCTCGATGGCGAAGAGCGAAGCAGGCAGTTTGGGGACCGCAGGGCGCTGCCGAGCGCGGTGAAGATCGCCGCGCTGCTGCCGGCGTCCACCACCAGCGTGAGCGACCGCAAGGCGGTGCTCCGCACGCTGCTGACCAGCTCGCAGTCCGCGAGGCCGCAGCTGGCGGTTAGCGTCAGGTCCCTGAGCGTTGCGCTGCGCTGGAGCATGGCGAGAAACAGGGGCCGCCAGGGGTGGTCCTTGAGCACCAGCTCCATCGCGGCCCAGTGTTCTTGCGTGGCGATGAAATCGGCCTCGTCAGCCGCAGCGCCAAGCTGCTGATTCGAGGTGGAGAACCGCAGGCGCACCTCAGGCAGCACGCGGCGGAATGCCTTCGCGCGCGCCACGTCGGCGTCGACGGGGCCAAGCAGGGCGGCGATGACGTTGCGAGCGCGGGGAGCGTCGCCCCATGCCGCCCTCCTCGCCGTCCGCGAGCGCAGCGCCGGCGCCGCCGTAGCCGCCATCGACGATGTTGGCGGTAACCACCGGTTGCCCAGGCTCCTTGGCGGCAAGCACTCTCTGAAGAGTGATTTCAAGATTGCTCAGAGTGACGACGACCATCCAAACCCCCCCAAAAAAAAAAAAATAATAATTGTACGGAAGGCGCGGTTCGAACGCGCGATCTCCTGGGTGTAACCCTGCTGAGACTTGTGTAATATTTTTACATCAAATGAGGTTTTGCCGAAGTTCAGGCGCAAACATTTTCGTGGCATTAAATTACACTAAACTACTGTATGAGGGTTCATCGAGGGTCCGTCGCGACGACTTCATAGTCTTCCTCGTGCGTTGTTGCAAGGGAAAAAAGTTGTTGCAAGGGAAAAAACTGCGATTTGAAAGCACGTCCAGAGGCGCAAGTGCAGTGCGTGCGCGGCCAGAGCCAGGAGGAGGGACACAAGACCAGCGCCATCATGGCAGAGTGGGAGGGGCAGTGGTGCTGTGCTCGAGGAATTGGGCGGCGGGAAGTGGAGGCTGCCGCGCGAGAAGCGCGTGCAGGACGTCAACATTTACATGAACCCGAGGAGCAACCTCTCGCTGCTCAAGGTGAGCGAGGAGGTGGTCCACGTGCTGGCTAAGGTGCGGGCTGCAGGGGTTGAGCCTGACGAAGCGTTGTCAACTCGCAAGGCGGTCAAGCTGTTCCTCACGCCCCTGTTCGAGTACGCCTATGCGCATGTTGCGGAGGTGCGGGGTCGCGAGCGCAAGCCAATACCCTCGCACACGGACATCATGTTGTTTTTCGAGACCGAGCTGACCGTCCACTACAAGCAATCGATCACGAACATGACGCAGCCAGAGAACCTCGAGGTTTTCCCGATGCTCGGGTCGCCGTCCAGTTTGCGCAGTTTCTCGGACGTCCTCCAGGCGCTGGACACGAGCAAGTACGAGCACGAGGTGGGCAAGGTCAACAAGGGCCTGATCGAACTGGAGCGCGAGATGGTCCGGCTTGGGCACCTGCTGTACAAGCCCGGCACTTCCGTCCTCGTTTTGGATGACGACAAGCTTCGCATGGCCGTGCGCTCGGCCAAGGAAATCGGCTTGAGCTTGAAGAAGGTCGCTGGGAACATGGGCCCCGTCATGCACGGCCTGGCGTCGGTGTTGACGGGCCTGTTGCTTGGCGGGCGCATTGAGAAGCAGGACGAGAACGAGCTGGACGTCTTGAAGAAGATCTTGAACGACCTGCAGCAATGCGACGGCACGTACGACCGGATTAACCTTGACGGGTCACCGGTTGGCATCGACCGGGGGTACCACACCAGCAAGCTGGTCAATTTCATCCTGGACCGCAACGGCGAAGTCTTCGGGACGCGGCGGAAGGAGAGCAGCTTTGTGTTCACCTGGGGTCGCCAGCCCAACGAAGCACAGGTTAACGTTCCAGAGGACGGGCACGATGCAGCGTACTGGGCCGAGACGACGCTCGATCTTCCCGCCCGGGGCAAGACGAAGGTGTACGGGCTCGCATGGCGCAGCAAGCGCCGTGTTGTGTGCTGCAAACTTCCAAGCAGGGCCTGGGCACCTTCAACTGGGCGTTCGTTGTCGACGGCTGCACGGGGGGCGCCAGCAGCGCCCCGGTCGGGGTTTGGCCTGACGACGTGGAGGATCCTGACGTTGAGTCTGACGACGAGGACGAGCCTGACGTTGAGCTCGACATGGTGGCGGGCAGCGACGTGGATGATGACGGCGGCTCAGGTGCCGTCGACTTTGTACGGGACGAGGCCAACTCCCCTGATACCGACTCTCAGGGCGCCGCCGCCGTGGCAAGCGCCGCCGTGGCAAGCGCCGCCGTGGCAAGCGTCGCCGTGGCAAGCGCCGCCGACGCCAACGCCGGCGCCACAGAGGAGGCGTGTCGGCTTGCTCTCGAGACGATGCGTTCGAACATCTTGGAGCTGACCCAGGAGCAAGCATCCCCGGAGTGGTTTAGGATGCGCATGTTCTGCCTGACCTCCAGCATCGCTGGTCGCTTCGCGACCGCGTGGTTGCAGCAGCTCGACAAGTACACCACGGGCTTCCCCATCCAGGCGAAGGAGGACGTCAATCGGTCCGCGGCCATCGTCAAGCTGACCCTCAACGTCGCAGGCCCGAGCGTGAGCGACGACGAGTTGATGAACCAGCTGTCGAAGCTTAAGAGGCCTTTGTTGCAGCAGCTCTGCAAGAAGCTCGGCGACCCGAGCAAGGCCTACGGGTACAACAAGGCCAAGCTTGCCGAACTCCTGGTTGCGATGGGGGTGACGCCGCAGAACATCGAGGAGGAAGAGACAAAGGAGGTGGACATGAAGCAGGTGCTGTTCAATTGCTGGTTCATGACGCCCATGAGGGGCACCAAGGCCACGGCGAACGGGACCATGAACGAACCGCTCGTGCGCAAGAGCTCCCTGCCTTCATGGCCAAGCACTCCTGCCTCGAGATCCTGCGCGTGGTGGAGCAGGGTGTGGAGAACAGGGCGCGCCCGTACCTCGCCACTTCGACGGATGGCATCGCTGTTGTTCGCGACCTGGCGGGTGGCGCGCGGTGCGTGGCGCTCGAGATCAAGACGCGGACGGCCATTGGGAGGCAGGCAAAGCTGCGCCAGGTGGTCAGCAGCTGCAACGGCGAGCGCTTCTTCACCGTCGACCTCGGAGACCCGGTCGAGCGCGACCGGTTCAAGCAGCTCGTCCCGGACAAGAGTTACCGCGCACAAGTAGTACATCATGCCATTGTGACACAGGTGTCAAGCGTGCTGTACGTAGAGGCCGTGCCGAACAATATCGAGTACGTGGTGCACATCACCGTGCGCGCTGAGACCTCGACCGCCTTCTGCACGGCCATCTACGACCTCATGTACCTTCGCACCATGCAGCCGATCATCGAGGGCCTTGAGAGCGAAGACCCGAACAAGGACGTGCTCCGCGACCTCGGCATCAAGCCCGGGTGGGGCGTGGACAGGCACACCGTGCGCCAGGCATTCTTGCTGCGCCGAGCCTTGCGCGAGCGGGCCATCGCGCACGGCCCGCTGCCTCGAGCGCGCCGTATCGTGCCGATGAACGTGGACGCGTGGAACAACTGGAAGGGGGGGGTCGATGTCTACTCGCGCATGCTCGCCAACGTGCGGGGTTCCACCCCCGTCTGGGTTCTTTGGGCGATTCTTCCTCCGCGTCTACACGACAATGCTGCACAACGCGCACATCGTGGTCCGCCTCGACGAGCTGAGGCGCAACCTGAACGGCAAGACCATCCCCGAGAGCTTTGCAAGCTTCAAGCAGTTCAAGAACAAGCTCAACACCATGTCCTCCTTCAGCACGTTCCTCAGGAAGGCGCACAAGTGCATGGACGTGCTCCTCGAGGCCACCCTGGATGCCAGCAGCCCGCGCAGCTCGGGCAGCAACAGCGCCAGCTCTGCGAGCGCTTCGCCCGTGAGCGTGGCGCAGCGCGCCAAGGGCACCTACAAGCAGCGCGACGTCTGGAACGACGGCGAGATGGCCAGCGTGCGCAAGCGTCCCATCACTGTTTTTCATGGCCTCAGCGCGATGGGCAGGCGCGGCCGCTGCATCGTTTGCTGCGAGTCCTGCATCACGGGCAAGCACAACAAGACCCGCCCACTTGGGCAGCGCATGGCTGCCAGACGACGAAGGCATGTACCCCGTGCGGCATTGATCTCTACAATAAGCGCATCAAGGCTGGGGTTCAAACGAAGAGGAAAGAGCCACGCCGCGAGGACTTACCATCCGTCTTCCTCTGCGACAAGCCGCGCTTTCTGGACAACCGTACGTGCGCGGACATTCACCACTCCGGCGAGCGGTACCCTGAGTGCGGCGACGAGGTCTACAAGCTGGTCAGGGCCGCGCAGGAAGCTCAAGTTTGAGTTTTGAAATTTTGAAAGTCCACTCGTGCTTGTTTGTTTCATCGTTACTTTCGGCGAATCTTGCACAACGCCATCCCCGACCAACCGCGACACAGGAGCAAGCATGGGCATGGCCCGAGAGCAACCCCACCACAAGCAACTTTTCCCGGCGAGCTGGCAGCGCTTGGCCCTGCCTGAGGACATGATTTCGGTCTGGGTTCTGCTTGTCTCGGTCTACCGTTTGCCCAGACTAGTGTAAAACGGTAACATCAAAAGGGATTCACCGAGGCCATCAGAAGCTTGATTTCGGGGATTTAGTGCGGCGAGCACAACAGACCTTAATGCGAGGGGAGCTAAAGGAGAATGCCTTGGGTCTTCCTCTTCATGAATCAATCCATGTCTTGCTTGCTCAGTGGCAGATCACGTCCGTAAGGAGGGTCAGATTTTTGTGTGCAGAAAATGACCGCAAAATCAGCCCAGCAGGGGTAAACCAGGCGCCTTAACCAACTTGGCCACTCCCGCTCAAAAGGACAATCGCCCGGATCCCATCTCCGTGCAAATCAGGCATGATACCACTACATCAAGCGCCCACAGGGTTGGGGAGATAAATCCCCGAGTTTGTCCGAAGCGAAATTTTCGCTCGTGAATTGGACACTGCCGGAATCGAACCGGCGACAGCCTGAAACTTTGGACGATGTTTCGTGCGATTGCGCTTTCAGGAGCGACACTCCCCTATATATACCTGGACTCCCCAGACGGCCACGTTGAGGTCGATGCGAGCAGAGCACTGCGGCAGGAGCTGAGGTCGCAGCGCCAGGAGGTGCGACGCGCAGGCTGTCGTGGTCGTGGTCTTGATCTCGGTCACAGTTTATCTTGATTCAGTCAATCTGGCCGAGCAACTGGGCCACGTCCACGTCGCCGCCGCCCTCGGCTGCCGCGACGCCTGCAGCGGCCACCCACTTGGCGCAGACCTGCTGCTCGCCCGCGAGAAAGCGCGCAGCGAGACGCTGCGGGCGCGGCAGCTGCATGTCCGCGGCACGTCGCAGGTTGACCTCGAGGCGATGGTCGTAGCTCGCGAGCTGCGCCTGGCAAGCCTCGGCTATGAGGCGCAGCGCCGCGAGCTCCAGCTCGCGGTCGAGGTAGGGCGCGCCGTGCTGCATGCGGTCGAGCTGCGGCCCGTCGGCAGCGATGACGCGGGCAGCGGCCATGGCATGGCGCATCTCTGGCAAGGACAAGTCGGTGCCGAGCATGACCAGCGGCGGCACCCGACCGCCCAGGACGCCCGCGCGACGCTCGGCGAGGCCGTCGTCAGGGCGACGCGGCAACCGCAGGAAGACCTCGTCCCTGTTGCCGGGCGCCGCAAAGCCGTAATGCGCCATGAACTGCGCATTGCTCTTGGCGCCATAGCTCTGTGTGACCTCCTCGCCGGCGGCAATGTCACGCAGCGCGCGGATGGCCACGCCCTCCGCGGTGACCGCCGTCTCCGCCGCGGGCGACTGGCCGTCGTGGTTCAGCATGTCCCAGAGCGGGATGAGCATCGACTGCGGCCGGGAGCCCGCGAGGGCAAGCCGTACGTTGCGCGAAGTCACCAGCAGCTGCGCGCGCGTGTACTGCTCTGGCGACCACTCGCCAAGCCCTGGGCTGGCCGCGACCAGCGCGTCAAACTCTGCCCCCATGTCCTGCCGCATGCGCCGCAAGAACCCGGGGAGCCCCGAGCCTGCCAGCGAGTGCAGCTGCGCGTCCGACCACAGCACTGGGAAGTCGCTCAGGTCGCGCGGCAGCAGGTCGTAGTAGGCGCGCAAGGCGTCGCTCGCGTCGTCCAGCGCCAGCATGACCTGCAGCGAGAGGGCGGTGATGTCGGGGAGGCGCACGCGAGCGCCGCCCTCGGCCCGCAGAGCGGCGCGCGTGAGTGGCGAGGCTTGCGCGGCGGCCTCGGCCGTCAGCACGCACTCCAGGGGCACCATGGCAAGCGTCTCGCCGCGTTGCACGTCGCGGACTGCGCGAGCGCCCCAGGAGGCGGCGCCGTCCACGGAGACCAGCCGCAAGAGGTCGGCATGACCGCCGTTCTCGCGAAGCCACGACACGAGCGCGTCGCCCGACCCAGCGCGCGAGGCTGCTGCTGTTGCTGCTGCTGCTGCTGCTGCTCATCCGGCGCGCTACTGCTGCTGCTGCTGCTGCTCCTGCTGCTTGACGCGTAGGCAGCAAAAAGGAAGAACGAGACGGTTACGATGACCGAGACGACGGCCAAGCCGCCCAATACGATCAGCGGCGCAAGCAGCGGCGGCCGTTGCTTGGACGGCACTGCTGCGCCGCCCGAAGCCGCCGCCGCCGCGGCAGCAGGGGTCGAGCGCCGGCGCCGTCGTTCCACCATCTCGCCTTTTGGCAGCTCTCGAGTCTGCGCCCGAGTCTGCTCTTTGGTCATCCATCATCAGTCTTCATTTTGCATGGGACGATTGCCATGATCAAGTCCGAGTGCGAGCTGCGCGGCAAGGCCATCTCGTGGGTCGGCGACCTCAGAAGCCACGCCACGGCAATACACGAAGGCTTGGGCGAGCACCAGTGCAACCTCCAGGCCGAGCTGTGCGGCCGGGTCGCTGCACAGGCCAGCGACTTGCGAATGTTTTTGTGCTCCTGGCCTGGCCAAGCAGGCTTGGTCGACCCAAGTTCGTGTCGAGACATTGGTCGATGCATCGGCCTGGTATGGCTGTTTGCTCGTTGCAGAAGATCCCGTGTGCTGCGCCACTCCTGCCATCTCGGTGATGGAGGTGTCGAGAACGGCGCCAATTCGTGGTCACGTTGCGTGTTTATAGAGTGGCAAGAAGGGCCCGCAGAGCTTGATGGGGCGTCTGGGCTGCTCGTGCAGGCTCACAAGAGCGACTTTGACAATGCGCATGTGCGCTCCCTGCGGTCTTGGAAGCGTGCGCACCTTGTCTATGCACCGAGGAGCGGTTGATGGGCCAAGCTCGAGTTCAGATCAAGGCATCGACCGAATCGAGCATCGACAAGTGCAGCACGAGTCTACAGCTCGTTGTGAAAGCCCCGACGTGCTGGCCGCTCGATCCTCGCCGCCTTCGTGAAGGACGCGTTGAAAACGGCACCATTTCGTGTTTGGTGGTCATGTTGCGTGTCGAGAGCGGCAAGGACGACCCGCAGAGCTTGATGGGACGTCTGGGCTGCTTATGCAGACTACAAGAGCGACTCTGACAATGCGCATATGCGCTCCCTGTGGTCTTGGAAGCGTGCGCACCTTGGCCTATGCAGGCCGACAAGCGGTTGATGGCAAGCTCGAGTTCAGATCAAGGCATCGATCGAACCGAGGATCGACGTGTGCAACACGATCTAGAGCTTGTCGTGAAAGCTCCGACGTGCTTGGCCGCTCGATCCTCGCCGCCTTCGTGAAGGACGCGTTGAAAACGGCGCATTTCGTGTTTGGTGGTCAATCGCGTGTCGAGAGCGGCGAGGAGGACCCGCAGAGCTTGATGGGGCGTCTGAGCTGCCTGAACATCACAGAGCGACTCTGACAATGCGCATATCCGCTCCCTGCGGTCTTGGAAGCGTGCGCACCTGGCTATGCAGGCCGACAAGCGGTTGATGGCCAAGCTCGAGTTCAGATCAGGCATCGATCGAACCGAGATCGACGTGTGCAGCACGAATCTACAGCTCGTTGTGAAAGCCCGACGTGCTCGGTCGCTGATCCTCGCCGATTTCGTGAAGGACGCGTTGAAAACGGCACCATTTCATGTTTGGTGGTCATGTTGCGTGTCGAGAGCGGCGAGGAGGGCCCGCAGAGCTTGATGGGGCGTCTGGCTGCTGAACAGGCTCACAAGAGCGACTCTGACAATGCGCATATCCGCTCCCAGCGGTCTTGGAAGCGTGCGCACCTTGGTCTATGCAGGCCGACAAGCGGTTGATGTGCCAAGCTCGAGTTCAGTCGAGGCATCGATCGAATCGAGCATCGACATGTGCAGCACGAGTCTACAGCTGTGAAAGGCCGACGTGCTCGGCTGCTCGATCCTTGCCGCCTTCGTGAAGGACAAAACCGCGCCATTTCGTGTTTAGTGGCCATGTTGCGTGTCGGGAGCGGCAAGGAGGGCCCGCAGAGCTTGTGGAGTGCCTGGGCTGCTTGAATATCTACGAGAGCGACTCTGACAATGCGCATATGCGCTCCCTGTGGTCTTGGAAGCGTGCGCACCTTGGCCTATGCAGGCCGACAAGCGGTTGATGTGCCAAGCTCGAGTTCAGATCAAGGCATCGATCGAACCGAGCATCGACGTGTGCAGCACGAATCTACAGCTCGTTGTGAAAGGCCCCGACGTGCTCGGCCGCTTGATCCTCGCCGATTTCGTGAAGACGCGTTGAAAACGGCCATTTTGTTTGGTGGTCATGTTGCGTGTCGAGAGCGGCGAGGAGGCCCGCAGAGCTTGATGCGTCTGGCTGCCTGAACAGGCTCACAAGAGCGACTCTGACAATGCGCATGCGCGCTCCCTGCGGTCTTGGAAGCGTGCGCACCTTGGTCTATGCAGGCCGAGGAAGCGGTTGATGAGCCAAGCTCGAGTTCAGTCAAGGCATCGATCGAACCGAGCATCGACGTGTGCAGCACGAGTCTACAGCTCATTGTGAAAGGCCCGACGTGCTGGCCGCTCGATTCTCGCCGCCTTCGTGAAGACGCGTTGAAAACGGCGCATTTCGTGCTTGGTGGTCACATCGCGTGTCGAGAGCGGCGAGGACGACCCGCAGAGCTTGATGGGGCGTCTGAGCTGCCTGAACAGGCTCACAAGAGCGACTCTGACAATGCGCATATCCGCTCCTGCGGTCTTGGAAGCGTGCGCACCTTGGTCTATGCAGGCCGACAAGCGGTTGATGGCCAAGCTCGAGTTCAGGTCGAGGCATCGACCAAATCGAGCATCGACGGGAGAAGCCCATCAAGACCCTGGAGCGCAGTGAGGCACCTGGGCTGCTCGTGCGGGCCGAAAACTTGGCCCACTCCAATTCCCGCGCCTTCGGAAAGCATCACTCCAAGGAGTGCGTGGTGGACACCAGAACAGCAGGCATCGAAGAGCTTCGTACGGCGTGGCGAAAGCCAGCGACTGCGCGCGAGCATGCACGACGGCTACGAGCGAGCGACAAGGAGGCTGCGCAACACGAGGCGCAAGGCCAACGCCCTCGAAAAAAAGAGGAAAAAATGCGAAAAAGAAATGCCCCCGGCGGGAATCGAACCCGCGCCGTGACGGCCACAACGTCAAGTCCTGCCATTAGACCACGGGAGCCATTGCTGATAGCGGACGGGAATCAAAACTATAAAAAGGAAAGATCAGATCCGCGGAAGACACAATACCAGTATGCGGCTGGCGGCCAACAGCGGCCGCCACGCGCGCGACAGACTCGCCAGGTTCCATCATCAGGACACGTTTCCGTCATCAGGACACGAAGTTGACCATGTTGCACCCGCCTCCGCCGCACCACTTGCCCTCAAGCAAGTGTGGAAGCAAGTGAGCAAGTGAGCGAGCGCCAAGTGGGTCCTTTCCTTTCAAGACGACGTTGAGGCACGCACGCCCGTGTGCTCTCCATCGCTAAGGGAGCAGGTCTAAGGTTGGCTCGCACATGCCGAGTAGTCCGTGGAGCCCCCACGGGGCGTCCAGGAGCATTTCCATCGGCTGTCCTTGGCGGCTAGGTTGCGCCGCAGGAGCGATTCCCAGTCGCTCAACTCGAGGCGTTCGAGACCGGCGGCCTCGCACAGCGCCTCGCACAGCTCGCAAAGGTTGACGTGGCCCGAGGCCACGTTGCGCACGCCGCCGCCGCGACCGCCGATCGCGGCGTCAACGGCCTCTCTGGCGAGCCCCTCCACGTCGCTCCAGGTCACGTGCGCGGCGGCCGGCAAGCGCGGCAGCGCCGCCAGCTCGGCCACGGACCATGCGAGCGCCTCGAAGAGCATCGACTTTCCGCGACAGAACACCTCGCTGGGCCTCAGCACCGCAACGGGCAAGCGCAGGCGCTGCTCGGCAAGCTGTGCCAAGCGCTCTGCGGCCCACTTGCTCTGCCCGTACCCGCGGTATGCGCGGCCGTACTTTCTGCTGCTCCACGCGTCGCCCGATGCCCGGCTCTGCCAGTCGCTCGGAATCACGCCGTCTACCGCCTGGCCGTCTGCTGGCGGTGGCACCGCAGCCGAGCTGCTGATGTGCACAAGCGCGGCACCGTCGCGTGCGCAGCGTGCCACAACGCGCTCGAGGGAGCGCACGTTGGCCTCCTCGAGCGCGGCAAAGCGGGCAAATCTGTCTACCTTGCCAGCGCAGTGCACCACGGCGTGCACGCGGCAGTGCTGCTTGCCGTCCGCGATCATATCGCGACCCACGAGACGCACTGCGTCGGGCGATAGTGGGCTAGTCGCGCCGTGCTGCCGTGCCGCGCGCCGCAGCGCCTCGCGGTCTGGCGCGAGGCTTGTCGCAGCGAGCACGAGGCGCACGTCGGGGTCGCGTTCTAGTGCGGCCACCACGTGGCTGCCGACGAGCCCGCTCGCGCCTGTCACGAGCACGGCGAGCTGCTTCCGCTCTTGCCGCTCTTGCCGCTCTTGGTGCTGGTCGCCGAGTGCGACAACCTCCTTCTCGAGGCGGGCTAAGCAAGCCGAGAAGGCGCTCGAGGAGCAAGAGGAGGTCCTGCTGACGGCGCGAGGGCTGCGCTCGAGGCGCCGCGCGAGCATGACGGCTTGCATGGCGCGCGGTGTGGCGTGCAGCAGCAGGTCCGCTAGCTCGACGCCAAGCTCGCCGGCGAGTCGCATTGCCGAGAGCGAGTGCCCGCCGCTGTCGAACAAATCGTCGTCCGGCGCCATAGTCTCGCGCCCAGCCGCCGCGGCAAAGCGCTGGCACAACATTTTTAGCGCACCCTCCTCCTCCATCTCCACCTTGGGTTGGGGGGCAAGAGCGGTGGCCAGGCGCTCGAGGGCGATCTCGCGGAGCGCTTGGCGGTCGAGCTTGCCGTTGTCCGGCTTGACCGGAAGTTTGTCGAGCCGCAACCAGTGGGTGGGAACACTCTGGGCTTGAAGGCCGTCGAGCTGGCGGCGCCAGTCGTCCTCGAGCGTCGTCGTCTTCTGGCCGCCCTCGACCGCCGGCGCCGGGTCGGCCACGACAAAGGCCACCAGCTCGTCACACCGCTCGGCGTGGCGCTGGAGGCTCACGGGAAGCGCTTGGCAGTCGCGCACGCCTGGGAGCTGCATGACGGCACGGCGCACCTCGTGCAGGTCGACCTTGCTGCCCCTCACTTTGACCTCCGTGGCGTCATTGAGGCGCCCATCGAGCTCGAGGGCACCGGTATCGGGATCGAGGCGTGCGCGATCTCCCGTGCGGAACCAGCGCGTGCCGTCCGGGCTCTGCTAAAGGCGCGCGCCTCGCCCATGTACTCGTCTAGGGCGATGTGCGGTCCGCCGACCAGCAGCTCTCCCGTGGCCGCGTCCACCTGCAGCTTGACGGACGGCAGCGGCGTTAGCGCGCGCAGACCTGGCAAGCGGATCCCGACGGCGACGTCGTGCGTCTCGGAGAGCGAGTACAGGTCCACGATGACGGCGTCTGGCCGCATCCGTGCTCGGGCTTGCGCGACGAGCGACTCCCCGGCGGGTTCGCCGCACAGCGTGAGCACGCGAGCTGGTCCAATAGCGGCTTGCCACTGGTCAGTAGGCCGGCCAGCAGCGAGGGCGAGAGCATGAGTCGCGTCACGCCGGTGGCGAGGGCGTCGCGGGTGAGCTGCGCGGTGGAGGGCAGCATGGCGGCGCAGCGGCCGGCAAGCAGCGCCGAGAGGAGGTCCCAGATGCCAAAGAGGTGCACGCCGGTCACGTCGTCCGGTCGGTGCGGGAGCCAGGTGTTGCGAAAGCCGTGCGACAGGAGCGAGCCGCGCTGGTCGCACATGCGTACCGCGGCGTGCCGCTGCTGCCGCTGCTGCGCACCAGGTGCTGCGCGCTCTTGCTCATGTCTTCCGTGAGTGCGTGCGACGCCGATGCGCCGGCGCGGACCAGTGCGTCGACGGTGACGCTGCCAGCCCCTCCAGCCCTGCACGATGGCACATGACGACGGCTACCTTCGCGGCAGCGGCTGCGCGGCAGCATCTGGCACGTCTGGCAGTGGCATAAAGACCATACCGGCGCGCAGCACGGCCAGGTACGCCACGGCGAGGCCCACAGAGCTGGGCAGCGCCACCGCCACAATTCTGCCCCGCTCTCGACCTTGCGCCAGGTGCTCGATCAGGCCCGGGCCGCCTGCTCGCTGAGCGCCCGCAGCCGCCCGAAGCTCACGGGCGGCGTGCCAGGCTCACGCAGCGCCTCGCTCGCCGCCTTCCCATGCCACGCCGCCTCGATCTCCCCAGATCGCCATCACCTCTGTCACATTGCAATCCAACACCCGCGTCCGATTCCCAATGCCCCACAAAACAGACACGAACGCAGAATGCCAAAAAAAAGACGTGACGCAGAATGCCACTCCGCAAAAAACCGACATGGACGCGGAATGGACGAGTGCGACGTGAACGTGGACTGCACATTGCGTCGCCTGCTGAGCGAGCAACGCAAGCGTGCGCAGTGTTGTGACGAGTCGGCGTCGACGTACGAGAGCGAGATCGAGCAGCAGCAGCAGCAGCAGCAGCAGACCCGAAAGCACAAGTGCTAGACAGAGACACAGACAGGCAGGCAGGCAGGCAGGCAGGCAGAGATGGCTTCGCATAGCTCGCTTCTGGACGTGGTGCCCGCGGGCGTGGTGACCGGCGAGAACCTGGTCAAGCTGCTGCAGTACGCCAAGGACCACGGGTTTGCCATGCCGGCGGTGAACTGCGTGAGCAGCTCGAGCGTGAACGGCGTGCTGGAGGCGGCGCGGGAGGCGCGCAGCCCCGTGATGATCCAGTTCTCGAACGGCGGGTCGGCGTTCTACGCGGGCAAGGGCATGTCGAACGAGGGCCAGAAGGCAGCCGTGGCCGGCGCGGTGGCCGGCGCGCTGCACGTGCGCGCCATGGCCAAGCACTACGGCGTGCCCGTGGTGCTGCACACCGACCACTGCGCGCGCAAGCTGCTGCCGTGGCTGGACGGCCTGCTCGAGGCGAACGAGACGTACTTTGCGCAGCACGGCGAGCCGCTCTTCAGCAGCCACATGATTGACCTGTCCGAGGACCCGCTCGAGGAGAACATCGCGACCTCGGTCGAGTACATGAAGCGGTGCGCCAAGGTCAACCTGCTGCTCGAGGTGGAGCTGGGCATCACTGGCGGCGAGGAAGACGGCGTGGACAACAGCGACGTGGACAAGGACGCGCTGTACACCAAGCCCGAGGAGGTCTGGGAGGTGTACAAGGCGCTCAACGCCGTGGGCCCCATGTTCACCATCGCGGCGGCCTTTGGCAACGTGCACGGCGTGTACAAGCCGGGCAACGTCGTGCTCAAGCCGGAGAAGCTGGCCGAGCACCAGGCGTACATCCGCAAGCAGCTGGGCGTGGAGGAGACCAACCCGGTCTTCTTCGTCTTCCACGGCGGCAGCGGCAGCTCCAAGGAGGAGATCCGCACGGCCATCAAGAGCGGCACGGTCAAGATGAACATCGACACCGACACGCAGTTCGCCTACTGGGACGGCGTGCGCTCCTTCGAGGCCGAGCGCCGCGAGTACCTGCAGTCGCAGATTGGCAACCCGGAGGGCAAGGACAAGCCCAACAAGAAGTACTACGACCCGCGCGTCTGGATCCGCAAGGCCGAGCAGAGCATGGTCGCGCGCCTGCAGGTCGCCTTTGAGGACCTCAACGCGGTGGGCAGCATCGGTGGCGCCAAGCTCTAGAGCTAGCTACCAGAGAGCAGGTAAACAGCAGCAGCAGCAGCAGCAGCAGCAGCAGCAGCAGCAACAACAACAGCAGCAGCAACGAGGTTTGTGTCATTGTCGAAAAAAAAAAAAGCTACTTGCTCGTGGGCTCTGGGGCGCGTGCTTGTTCACTGTTGCCGCTACCCGACTGACCGCCCTGGGTGGTCGCAGAAGGTAGAAGCGAAGAGGGCACCACCGTGCTGGCCAACCCGTTCCCGCCGCGAGTGGTCGAGCTCAACTTGGTCTCGTGCTCAACGCGCGCCAAGATTGTGTCCAGCGCAAAGGTCGAGACGACGATGCTGAGGGCGCAGTAGCACACTTTACACGCAAACATGAGGATCGCGGCCGATACAGGTGCCTTGTAGGTATGTGCCGTGGTGATTGGGCTGAAGAACTGAAGCACAAGAGGCAAACGACCGTCCCGAGCGAGCTCGCCGTCGCGAGACGCAGGTGGAGTCGCAAGGCCGCCATGCGCTTGCGCTGAAAGTTGGAGGCCGCCTGATTGCGACACTCGGTCAACGTCTTGCCGACCGCCTTGAGCGTGCTGGTCGCGCCAACCCGGTACATGACGGCGCTGAGCAGCAAGACCGCTGCCGAAGCCCCAGTCGCGACGAACCCGAGCCCCAGCGAGTATACCACGACCTCCAGGATCAAGAACATCGCGCAAAGTATCCACTGGATCCGCAGCAGCAAGCCCAAGCACCCGGTCTTCGGCGACTTGCCCTTGCCTCTGCCCGAGCGGCCCAGTTCCAGCCACCGCAGTGCGCCCATAAACATCACCGCCGCTCCCAGCGTCAACGTGCAGGCGCCAGAGAGTCGGTTGAAGCCCATCAGCGTCACATTGAGAACACCAAAGTTGAAGAGCACGCGCGACACCGTGTGGATCAGCTCGCACAGTATGCCAAAGGTGCCAAGGAACGACAAGATCAGCCCCTCCGGATGCGCACTGCGCCTTGCGATGCAACCTGTTGCGCCTTCTTGTACACCAGCGCCAGCGCCAGCACGTCGATGACAAAGTTGCCCACCAGGATGCTACCCGATGATCGATTCGGTGGTCACGTCGCCGCACGTCGGCCCTGACGTGGCGAGAAATTGGGAGCAGATGCAGTACCGCCCGCCCTGCCAGCCCCTCCATCGTAAACACGGGACACCCCACCTGCACGGAGCTCACCAGCTCGGCCACGGGGTTGCCCTGGGCGTCCGCCAGGCACACCCCGCGGCCATTGCAGGGCTTCAGCCCGCCCCACGGCCCGAAGACCGCCTGCTCCTCCTCGCTCAGCGACTCGTACACCTCGGTGAGGTTGACCATCGCGACCTCCTCCTGCGCCGCCCCCAAATGGCCGCCAGCGCCTCCGCCACATCGACTCTCGCGGCCAAGACCGATCCAACGGACACTTGGAACGATCCAAGAACACACCCACCCGCCGAGTCCGGTACACCCCATCCAACCCACCCTCGCATTTCGCCCCAAAGAGCACCAGCTGTTCCCTCACCACAGTTGCGTTGGGTGGCGAATTCGGAGGAATCTAGCGAATGCTCCGCCTCACAACAAGGCGCGGTGGGGAGTTTCTCCGAGAGGGGGACGCGGGGGTCTTGTCGCAGCGTGCCGCCTCGCCTCCTTAAGGGGGTTCCTTAAAGGCGGCGTGTACCTCAAAGAGAGAGAGAGAGAAGGCCGACCGATGGCGGCGACGGGCGTTGGCGCCGCGCAGAGCGTCGCTCGCGCCGGGATGGGCGCCTCGCCGCGCGGCCCCCTTCCGTCCACGCGGCCATGCCCGGCGCGCTCCACCTCGGCGGCGGCGCGCCCATCGGCGGCCTCCATCTGGGCGGACTCTGGCGCGGCGAGGAGCTGCGCGCGGCGGACGTGAGCGAGCCGCTGGACGACTTTAACGTGGTCGTGTGCAACGATCAGGACCGCCTCGCGCAGCCGCATGGCGCGGCGGTGGCGGCGTCATCGACGTGGCGGGCGGCAAGAGCTGCTGCGGCGGCGGCGGCGACGGCCGTCAAGCCTGGCAAGAAGCGTGCTCGAGCGGCGGATGGGGATGGCAGGAAACGCAGGCGCACTGCGCAGCAGCGGAAGGAGGATGAGGCGGCTGCTATGCAGCAGCAGCAGCAGCAGCAAATCATGCAGCAACAGCTGTTTCAGCAGCAGCAGCAGCAGCAGCAGCAGCAGCAGCAGCAGCAGCAGCAACAGCAGCAGCAGCAGCAGCAGCAGCAGCAGCAGCAGCAGCAGCAGCAGCAGCAGCAGCAGCAGCAGCAGCAGCACGCGCATGCCGGGGCGCACATGCAGCACGCGGCGGGGACGCCGGGACACGCGGGGGCGACGCCACAAGCGACACAGCATGGGTCTTTGCACGTGCCGCACATGCATCCGATGATGCACCACCCGCAGCCTTTGCTGCAGCCGCCGCCGCCGCCGCAGCACCACCAGCAGCACCAGCAGCACATGCACCAGCAGCACCAGCAGCACATGCAGATGCAGCAACACATGCAATTACAGCAGCCTCACCAGCCCAGCAGCCCAGCAGCACCAACAGCACCAGCAGCACCAGCACGCGTCACCGCATGGACACCACCAAGGACCCCCGCACATGCACATGCCCTTTGGAGCGCCGGCATTGCTTGAATGGGATAAGGCTGCCTTGGCCAGGGCATACGAGCAGCCCCGCCGACGCAAGCAGTGTCGCCCCCGCCCCCTCAAGGGCCGAGTCAGGGGCAAGGCCAGCCAGGGATGGGACAGCCGCCGTCTCAGCCGCAGCATCATCAGATGGAGCACATGCTGCAAATCCATCGTATGCAAAACATGCACAGGGCGCAGCTGGCCGCGCAGCAGCAGCAGCAGCAGCAGCAGCAGCAGCAGCAGCAACAGCAGCAGCAGCAGCAGCAGCAGCAGCAGCAGCAGCCGCTCTTGTCGCCTCAAGGACCGCAGGTGTTGGCACCTGCGGCTGCCAAGGGGACCGAGCAGCAACAGGAGGTAACTGAGCAGCAGCAGCCGCAACAGCAGCCGCAGCAGCCGCAGCCGCAGCGCAGCAGCAGCAGCAGCAGCAGCAGCAGCAACCAGTTGGGGCTAAACCTGCTGCACGACGGCGAGCAGGTGGCGGTCGCCGCGGGGCTGGGGCGCAGCGCACGGCTCGTAGCAAGCGCGGGGGCGTGTCAGGTGCGGCGGCGGCGGCAGCTGCGGCAGTGGGAGCGGCTGCGGCGGCATCATCGTTGGCGACTTCGCCCTCGTCTTCCTCGGCCGCGCCGGCCGCTTCGCAGCGGCGGCGGCGGCGCGGGAGGAGCAGTGTCGAGCAATGGCAGCGAGGGCGGCGGCGGTGGCGGCAGCTTTGCGCCGCAGTTGGCAGCGGACGAGGCAGGATCAGGGAACCTCATCGTCGAGAAGGGCGTAGTGTTGGTGCACGGCATCCGGTACCGCACGCAGCGTGGCGACGGGACTGAGCTGGACGAGTGGGTGCGGCTGTGCTCGGTGAACAAGTGCCGCAACAAGGCGCAGATGAACCGCACTTGCCGGCGGCACAGCGGCAAGTACAATAGCTACAACTGCCGGCGCGAGGGCTGCGACAAGCAGGCCAAGCGTGACGGCTTGTGCATCCGGCACGGCGGCAAGTACACGTGCCGCGTGGAGGGCTGCGACAAGCAGCAACAGCGCAAGGGCCTGTGCAAGCGCCACGGCGAAGGGTACCGCTACACGTGCCGCGTGGAGGGCTGCGAGAAGCAGCAGCAGCGCAAGGGTCTGTGCAAGAGCCACGGCGGCAGGGCCAACACCTGCAGCGCGCCGGGCTGCGACAAGCTCGTCGCCACCAACGGGCTTTGCAAGCCACACGGCGGCGGCAGCAAGTGCGGCTTCTCGCAGTGCGAATCGTTCGCGGTCGTGCGAGGCTTGTGCCACAAGCACGACAAGCTGCGCTTGGCTGCCGCCGCGGACGCGCCGGAGGACCGCAAGCCCAAGCAGCAAGCCCGCGCGGCCTCGCAGCGTCGCGCAGGTCGCCGACCGGCCTGACAGACCTGACAAACCCAACGATGATGACCTGACTGTCCCTGCTCCAATGCCGTCGTCGACGATGGCCGCAAGGACCTCTTCGGTCGACTGATCGATCTATCGATCCATCGATCCATCTTTTTCTTGCTTGCTTTTGTTGGGTGTTCCATTTTTTCCGAGGTCGCTTTTGGTCGTAGCGCGATGGGCGACGACGGGAACCGCGGGAAAATCGCAGGACGCCTCCGTGGCGGCGTCAGCTCGCCGCTCGTCCGGCTGGTCGCGATACCGGTCGTGAAGAGATCGGAGGGTCCTATAGTTTTCGGTATGAAGGTCCTAGATCACCGTTGGAATGCAAACGAAGAGAAGATTTCTTTCGGAAGATCGAGGTCGAAGAGAGGGGCCCTATCTAACTAACAGCAAGGAGAAGATAGATTCCTTGCGCGAGCAGGACGGGCGCGAGCAGGAGGTCGCGGTGGTTCTTGGAAGCGTTTGGACCCCGGCGCGCTCTCGTGCGCTGGTCGCCGCTGCGGTCTTGGCCTTGGGATGAGCACGGCCGACACGCGGCCTATCAAGTATCGCAAGCTCTCGCACGAACCGGAGGAAGAGGAGACCATGAAGGGCGGCGACGACCTGGAGAAATGCTACGGCGCTGGCGCCCTCGGAGCCGGCAAAGGCCCGCGTGACGGCGCCGACACTGACGCGAGCGCTGGCCCCGGCGATCCCGCCAACCCCAACAAGGAGCTGTCCGATTCCGACGAGAACGAGCCCCTATTTGGCGATGTGGCCGTGGTCTCGTCCTCCCGCGAGCACAACGACCGCAAGCGCATGCTGGCCGCCGTGGGCATGCTGGTCGGCATGCTCATCATGCTCATGCTCTCCGCGAGCCAAAGTGGGCCCGCCGTCGAGACCGACGGCGCCACGCTATCGCCTCGGGCGAAGGCGACATAACCTCGCTGGCCGTTGCCGACAAGCAGCGGCAGCAGCAGCTCCTTGGGCAAAACCTGACGCTGACCGAGTGGCAGACCGTCCTGGAGAGCGGCGTGGTGCGCAGCCACTTCAAATACCCGCACATGCACTGCAAGTCCAAGGACTCGGGCAAGTTCTGGAAGAAGTACGAGATGCCCGCGCCCAAGGGGAAAACCTGCCTCGGCTTCAACCTCTTCATGCTCAAGACGTCCAGCGTGGGCGCTGGGACCCTCGCGGGCATCACGCGCGCATCGGGGCGCGGTATGGACTGAGCGGCGTGACCAAATCGTACAACTCGAACCACACGCGACCCTTCCCGCGCCTAGTGGCCTCCAACGTGAAGAACCACACCTGGTTGCAAGAGGCCGAAGAGCACGAGCCGACCTTCGAGTTTGCCTTCGTGCGCGACCCGGCCGAGCGCTGCTTGGCCGAGCTGGTCGCCGCCAAAGGCAACTGGACCGATGAGGCCATCGTCAAGTTCTCCAAGTCTCGCAAGTGCATCAGCGCGCAGTACGACTCGTACGACATGGCGCAGCGGCTCGCAGGTGAGCGTCAGCCTGTCGACCTGGTCGGCGTCTTCGAGCGCCCGCACGAGTCGATCTTGCTGCTGGGGCTCGAGCTGGGCGTCACCCTGGGCGACATCCTCTATCTGCAGGTGCCCAAGCACGAGCTGGGCGTGCGCCGCATGCCGCAGCAGAGCAAGGCCGTGAAAAAGTGGTTCAAAAACCGCTACGCCACCTTCAACCGCAACGATGCCGCCCTCTACCGCGCCGCGACCGTTGTGCTTGACCGCCGCATCGAAAAGATCGGCACCTCGCGCTTCGCCTCGCTCACCGCGCTCTACGACAAGCACATCAAGGCCGCTTCAGAGCTCTGCGCCACGAGCGACCCGGCCACTGGCGAGCAGGTGCTCGAGGACTGCTACCACGTCGACCACGGCTGCGCCGCCTCATGCCTGTCAAAGTACGCCACTGAGCACGACCTGTGGCGTTCGCTCCCCCTCATCCTCCAACAGCAAGTCTAGAGAGCGCTCTTGCTTGCTGGCCCCAACGCAGGGCGCGAGGACGAGGGGGCGTGAGGGCGCGAGCTCGCTCTCTACTTGCCTTTGCTTTCACATGTCACACATCAATCGAACTTCCGTACCGGCAAGCTCTCGCGTCTGGCGCGCGCCTTGCCTTTACGATCTTGCTCGCAAGCGCCGACCGCGGTCGATGGACGTGACATGACGTCGACGGCGTCTCGCTCCGATCGTCGGAATGCGAGCGCCACATTTGTTCACAGTGATGATAGTGACTAATGACTCACATCAGTGAGTAATGACTCACATGTCACTGCGGCAATGATGATGGAAAGGTGAAACTCCCCCAACCCCGTCGAATCCATCGATCGATCGATCGGTCTTGGCGGGAGAGGAGCGAGACAGCGGTTCTGGCGCCGAGCACCATGACGCAGCAGCCCGTGTACGCGCCGGCCTGGTCTGGCGAGGTCGGGTCCGAGCCCGAGAGCGAGTCTGAGCCCGAGGTCGAAGAGCTCTTGCAACAGCCTTCAGCCGACGACTCTTGGAGGCCTCCAGCGCGAACGAGGAGGCGATCCAGGAGAAGAAGAAGAAGAAGAAGAAGAGCAAGAAGAAGAAAGCTTTCACGAAGCGCAAGCTCCCATGGGCCTCCGCCCGCGGACTCGGCACTGTTGACCAGGAGCGGGAACAACTGCTGCGCAAGGTGCTCTCGGCAGTCTTGGCCTTCCTCTTGGTCGCCATCTTGTTGTGCTCATCTTCCGCGGCAAGAACATCGCACGTGCGGCCGGCTTGGTGCAGCACGAGGTGCAGCAAGAGCAGCAGCTGCCGCAACCTGTTGGCTCGGAGGACGCGCCCTACGGCGGCAACAACAACCACAACAATGACGACGACGACGAGGACGACGAGTACACCGGCGACGGCGAGGCCGACGACTATGACGTCTCGCAGCAAGACCCTCTCGCCGACGCAAGCATCGCGGACGAGGAAGACGCCGCCGTGGACGACGGCGTGGACGGCGCAGAGGACGAGGACGAGGACGAGGACGAGGACAAGGGCCCCGTGCCAACACTCAGCAAGGCGTCGAGCATCCGCGGACGCATCGACAGGGCGCTGATGCGCGACGACTTTGAGCCGCTCTGGGGCAAATGCCCGGTAAGCTGGCCGTGGTTCGAAGAGCTGCCCACGCCAGAAAAATGCTTCAAGTTCAACCTGTACCTGTTGAAGGGCCCCAAGACGGGATCGAGCACCATGGCCGGCGTGACGCGGCGCATCGCGGCGCACTACGGCCTGCGCGGCGTGCCCAAGACCTTCAACCCTGAGCACCTGCGCAAGTTCCCGCGCGTGGTGGCCTCGCACGTGCGGCCGTCCAGCGCTCTGGTGGCGAGCGAGCTGGGAGGGCCCACATACGAGTGGGGTTTCGTGCGCGAGCCCGTGGAGCGCTGCTTGAGCAACTTTTACTACGTGCAGTTCGACCGCGCGGGCCACCCCGACGTGTCCGACGACTCCCTGCTCGAATTTGCCGCCAGCAAGCAGTGCACAGACTTTATCTACCACTACTACGGCATGGCCGAGCGCGTACGCGGCGAGCGACAGGCCGTCGACCTCATGGGCGTCACTGAGCGCGCGCACGAGAGCATGCTCTTGCTTGGTGTCGAGCTGGGTCTGGCCATGGGCGACCTGCTCTACGTGCCGTCCAAGGTGTCCACCAAAGAGTCCTCCAACGCCAAGCGGCGGCACAAGAAGCTGGCCGAGCAGAGCGAAGGGTGCAGAAATGGTTCGCGACCAACTTTGCGCAGCAGAATCGCCGTGACATCTCGCTCTACCGCGCCGCCAACGAGGTGCTCGACGTGCGCATCGCGAGATTTGGCGCTGCCCGCTTCCAGCGGCTCTTGGAGAGCTACGAGGGCCACGTCAAGGCCAGCGAGGCGGCTTGCGCCGTCTTTGACGACGACGGCGTGCAATTGATGACCGATTGCTACCGCAGCGACCATGGCTGCCGCAAGGGCTGCCTCACCGAGTACGCGCAGACGCATGGGCTGTGGAAGCCGCTGCTGGAGATGGACCTTTGAGCAGCAACCGAGGCCGGCAGGACCTGCACGCGTGGCTTGTGGTGTTGTTGCTCGTGTACGAACCACGTTTTGATGATTGATGGTTTCAAGATAAGGAGCTAAGGGAAGGTCGCACTGCCGAGTGTGGAGCCCGCCCTGCCCAGCCCTGCGCGGCGATGGTATGGACAGCTCGCTTGTCCTCTTGGCGAGGCGCTTGCCGCCAAAGAGTGGGTTCAAGAGACCCGAAGCTCGGTTCGTTCACTAGTACTACAAGTTGTTTTAGTTGTTGTGCGCCGACAGCGTCTCCGGCAACGGGACCCACAGATTGTGCATCGTCGCGTACGCGTTCAGGCACCGCTTGTGGCAGCCGTGGTCGCTGCGGTAGCAGTCGGTCATCACCTGCCTGCCCGCGTCGTCGAACTGCGCGCACGCGGCATGGCTGGCGTCGACATGCGCCGTGAATGTCTCGACCAGCGCCTGGAAGGCCGCCCGGCCATGGCTGTCGATTCGCTCGTCCAGCACTTTATTGGCCGCTTTGTACAGCAGGATCTCGTTGATGTTGTTGGCCACAAACTTGTGCATAAAGTACTTGCGGACCTTGGGCCCGTGCTCAAGAAACGACTTGTGGCGCCTGCTCGGGTCGCCGGACAGCTGCGTCGAAACCTTGGCGGGCACGTACAGCAGGTCGCCCATGCTCAGCCCCAGCTCCAGCCAGCAGCACAATGCTCTCGTGCGCGCGCTCGGTCACGCCCATCAGGTCCACGCCCGGCCGCCTGCCGCTCATGCGCGCGCTCATCCCGTAGTAGTGAAAGATAAAGTTGCTGCAGTGCAGGCCGTCCGCAAAGGCGATCACGGCATCGTCGTCTTGGCTCGTCCCGTCGCGAAAGCTAAAGTGGTAAAAGTTGCTCAGGCACCGCTCCACGGGGTCGCGAACGAACCCGAACTCGTACGTCGGCTCCCGCGCCTCGCTCGCGGCCAGCGTGTTCGCCGGCCGCACGTGCGACGCCAGCACGCGCGGGAAAGGCGTTCTTTGCGGCATGAATACCGTCTCCACGCCGCTCAGCCCATACCGCGCCCCGATGCGACGTGTGATGCCCGCCATGGTGCTTGATCCCGTCTTGGGCCCCTTCAACAGGTAGAGGTTGAACGCCAGGCATGCGCTCGGCGCTGGCATCTCACTAAACCACGGCCACTCCACTGGGCACGTCCCGCGGAGTTGCGAGAACCCTGGTCGAGTCAGCAGGCGCTCAATTTTGGCCCTGCGCACCGGCATCGAGCCAGCCTTGAAGATGCGATCCACCGCCAGACGGTGCTTTGCTACGAAATGCTCGTCGTCATCGTCCTCGTCGTCGTCCTCGCCGCGGATAGCCTTCGCCTTCGCCTCCAGCACGGCCGCTTTTGCCTCCGTGGCATACGTCGAGTCCTCGAGGTCAGCGTCCGACAGCTGGCTGTACTCTTCGTCGTCGTCGTCGTAGTCGTCTTCGTCTTCATCCTCAACCCTCTGTTCTTGTCCGTCCTGATGGCCCATCTCGTCGTCGTCGTCGTCGACGGTCGTTCGTGTTGGGGCTGGAGTTGCTCCGATGTGCGCGTCCTCGTCCTGGTACTTTTCGCTGTTCCAGGTCGCAGCCGGACTCGTCTTTGTGGCGTTGGTGTCGTCCTGCTGCCCGTCTTCGGGATCCAAGCCCCTTGCCCCACGAGTCGTCGTGACTGAGCGCGGCGAGCACCACCATGCCCAGCCCGACAAAGGCCACCGCAGCGATGAGCAGGCGGCGGCAGCACACCGCGCGCTCGCGGTCCCTGATGGGCTTCACCATGAACGTGACGCTGTCGCCTTCGTCAAAGCTCTTGGCACCGAGCCCCACCGCGTTTTTCTCTGGGAAGGGTTCGGGCTCCGTCTCGGGCTTGGCTCCTTCTCGGGCTTGTCAGTGCAAGCCGCAGCGACCTCGCCGCCCTCCACGTC
Organism: Thraustochytrium striatum; assembly: GCA_022244645.1. Taxonomy (NCBI): domain Eukaryota; class Bigyra; order Thraustochytrida; family Thraustochytriidae; genus Thraustochytrium; species Thraustochytrium striatum. The sequence continues at coordinate 51,744 of JACDIV010000116.1, read as the reverse complement.
GACCTTGCGCGCCGCCATGTCACCGTCTGCTGCTGCTGCTGCTGCTGCTGCTGCTCGCGAGGACCGACGGTCGATCGATCGATCGTCGGGTAGTGGGACTTGCCTCTCTGTCCCAGAAGAGATCGGCGATGGAGCTGATGCATCATCGATGACTGATGGTCGATCTTTTCCACGCTCATCATGTCTTTCCCGAACGCGTGAAGCGTCGGAAGACTGTCGCAAGACGTACTTCAAGACGTGTCGGAAGTGTCGGAACAGAACCAACCCGAAACTACCTTTTGGAAAGGAAGGTGGAGATACGATGCGCCAAGGATGCATCGACTCGATTCGAAGAGACCTCTCCAAAGAGACGCGAACGAACGAACGCACGAACGCAGTCGGACGCAGTCGGACGCAGTCGGACGCAGTCGGACGCAGCCGGACGCAGCCGGACGCAGTCGAGCGCTTGAGGTCGCTCGCTCGCTCGCTCTGAACAACTCAACCCTTCCGATCGAACGACTGGACGGACGAGCCTGGAGCCTCTTGGCCGAGTGGGCCTCACGCTCGCTCTGTGCCAACCGGGTTGCAACCTCAACAATCCACAACTATCAATCTTGACGAGTGGGCCTGCTTGAGGTCGACAATCAAGGTCGAAACGCCCTGCCTGCTTGGCTGGCTGGCTGGCTGGCATCGATCGCCGCCTGGCTGCGATCTCATCAGGAAGCTGGAGCTCATGCCAAGGGCTTCCTTCGTTCGCAAGGTCCGCGCCATATTATGGCGCGGTCGGCGACCCTGATGAGGCCAATCAGCATCGATCATCCACGGTGCTCGCGCGCTGGGGCAATCCGCATTGCGCTCGCGGGCTATGGCTTTATCGGCGGGCGGTGACCTGCAATGGGCGCCACAGGTCGTGCTCGAGCGCGTACGCATCCAGACAGGCCCGCGCGCAGCTCTGCGAGGCAAAGTAGCAGTCTGGCTTGGTGCCGGCAGCCGCGACGGACGGATCCGCGGCGCAGAGGCTGGCGGAGGCGTCGAGATGCCCCTTATAGTCCGCCAGTAGGCTCGCAAACTGCTTGGCGCCGACGGCGGCGATCCGCTGGTCCAGGGCGGCGTTGGCAGCGCGATAAAGCGCCACGTCGCGCGCGTTGGCCTGCACGAAGCCGCCGTGGAACCACGCACGCACCTCGGCGCTGTGCTGCGCCAGGGCCTCGCGCTTCTCGGCAACGTCCACGTGCAGCAGGTCGCCCATGCTGCCGCCCAGCGCGATGCCGAGAAGGAGCAGCGACTCTGGCAGCCGCTCGGCCACGCCGAGAAAGTCCAAGGCGCCGCGCTTGCCGCTCCCACGCTTCGCGACGTCGTAGTGCCGGTAGCTCACGTCCACGCAGCGCTTGGCAGCGTAGTCGAGCAGCGCCGCGTCGGTGGTGTTGGCCTCGACGCCGCTGTCCTTCTCGTCGCGCTTGAACTCTGCTAGGCAGCGCTGCCGCGGGTCGCGCATGAGCCCGACTTGCAGCGTCGTTGCCGCCTCTGCCTTGCCGGCAACATCGCCCACGAGGCGCGGCGACGGTCGCTTCACGTTCGCGCGGAGGTCGTTCCCGGCGCCCTGCAAGCCCAACCGCGCGGCGAGTCGACGCATCACGCTCGCAAGGCTCCCACCAGCGGCAGCGGGGTCCAGCAGCGCCACGTCGCGGTCAAGGCAGGCTTTGGGGCGCGGCAGCGTGCCGCTCTTGCTGCCGCTGTCGCTAAACCACGGCCAGTGGCTCGGGCAGGCGCGCGAGGCGCCCATCGTGACCGCAGTGGACACCACGGCCTTGGCGCGCGAGGTCTCATCGGCCAAGAGCGATACTTTGCTGGTTTTCTTGGGCGCAGGCTCGCTAGCCGGCTTGACGTCGTCATTGTTCTTGGTTGTCACCTCAACTGCCTTGCTGGCCTTGCTTGCTGGCTTGGCCTTGCTTGCTGGCTTGCCGCCGCCGCCGTTGTTGTTGTCCACGGCCTTCCGGGAGGCCTTGCTGCCGGGCATCTTGTTGCCGTTCGCTTCCCGCTTCGTGTTGGGCGGCTTGAGGGTTGGCCTCGCGGTGGGCTCCCACGCGAGGTTGTCCTCCCGTCCTCCTCGTCCTCCTCTGCCAGCAGGGCCGCGGCTGGCGGCGTTGGTGATGCCACGGCGGCCGGCGCATGCGTTGACGACAACGACGTCGGGAGCTCGAGGCGCAACGAGGCACGCACCTCTTCCAGCGCGGCGGCGTGTCTGTCGCGATACGAGCCGCGTGAAAGGAGGGCAATGATCGCGAAAGCGCAGAGCACTGCGGAGACCATGTTGACGAACTCGTGGCCCAGCCGCCCAAAGACAAGGCGCCGCGCGTCGCGCGGAGTGGCGGTGATCAGGCCGTCGCGTTCGTCGCCGTCGTCGCCGTCGCCGTCGTCAAAGCCGTGGTACTCGCCGAGGGCAGGGCTGGACTTGGGCTTCGACTCGGACTTGGCCGGGATCAGCATCAGCTCGCTGCTCTCGCTGCTCTCGCCCTCAAGGCCGGTGCTGGGCTCTCCCTCGGGCTCCACCTCCTGCCTGGGCCGCTCCTTGCGAGCGTCGCGCTCCTTCTTCTTCCCCATACGCTCAGAGGCCCGAGAGGTGCAGGACCACGACCAGCCGGGCTGCCGCCCCTGCCTACTCGCCGAGCTCCACCTGCAGCTACTCGCCGAGCTGCTGCTGCTGCTGCTGCTGCTGCTGTTGCTGCTGCTGTTGCTGCTGTTGTTGCTGTTGCTGCTGCTGTTGCTGCTTGGCCACCTTCCTCTTTCCAAACACCAATGCCTCTTTCCTCTTTCCTCTTTGAATTGATGATGTGCTTGGCTGTGTTGCAAACTCGTTACAACCGTTGCAGTTCTGATAGGCGCCAAGCAGATGACGCGTGTTGCAACACCAAAGCGCGAAAAGGAATCGGCCGCAATGTAGCTGCAAGCAGCAGAATCGGATGGATCAATCAGGCTGGCAAGTCGAAGACCTGGCAAGAGCTGGACTCCATCGCGCTCGGCCTCTTCGACATCCCCGGTCATGGACGCGACCGACTTGGAGCCCGCGCCAGGCAATGGCACCGCCGCCGCCGTCGAGCCCGAGTGGGAGGAGGAACCGATCCTGAGCGAGGCGCAGCGCCTCGTGAGCGCTGCAGAGGTGGCGCAGAAGCGGCATACGTCCCACCGCGATAGCGCGCAGCTGCAGAAGAGGCTCTGCGCTGTCGCGGACAAGACGCCCGGCGCGAGGAAGAGGACCGCCGTTGCCGGTGCCATCGGCGCCGTGTTCTTGCTGGCGCTGCTCAGCATGATCATGGCGCGTGCGGCCCATGCCGACGACAAGCTAACTGCCCTTCGTCAGCAAGCGCCAGCCGCCGCTCGGGAGGTGGTGGAGCCGCACGCGGAGGACTTGGAGATGCCGCCGCTCAGTGTCAACGCCCCGCCAGTGGGCATCAGCAGCGCCAACAAGCACGACGAGCCGCACGACGACGACGACGACGACGACGACGACGACGACGACGACGACGGCGAGCAGGACATCGACGAGGACGAACACGAGGACGAGGACGAGGACGAAGCCAGGATCGAACAGGAAGCCGAGCGCGACGCCGGCAGGTCTGCCAAGCTGCCCGTGTCGAGCTCATTGGACGAGCTCGGCGGCGTGGAGGACCTGCAGACGCTCCAGGAGCGCATCGAGCCGGCATTGTCGCGCAAGTTTACGCCAATCCGAGCCAAGTGCACGGTGAAGGCATCCTGGCGTTGGTTCAAGGAGATGCCCAAGCCGCGCAAGTGCTTTGGGTTCAACCTGTACCTCCTCAAAGGTCCCAAGACGGGGTCGAGCACGATCGCGGGCATCACGCGGCGCATCGGGGCGCACTACGGCCTGCGCGGCATCCAGTTCGCGTTCAACCCGGTCGCGCTGCGCACGTTCCCCCGCGTGCTGGCGTCGCACGTGAGCTCGCGGCAGCTGGTGTCCACGGAGCGGCGCGAGCCCACGTACGAGTGGGGCTTCGTGCGCGACCCGGTCGAGCGCTGCCTGAGCAACTTTTACTACGTGCAGTTCCGGGACCACGGCGAGAAGGCGGACCTGAGCGACGCGTCGCTGCTGCGCTTCGTGTCGCGGTACCACTGCCGCGACTTTATCCACCACTACTACGACATCTCCTCGCGCATGAGCGGCAGGCGCCAAGCCGTCGACCTGGTGGGCGTCACCGAGCGAGCGCACGAGAGCATCGTGATGCTGGGGCTCGACCTGGACGTCAAGATGGGCGACCTGCTGTACGTGCCCGCCAAGGTCACCGCGCAGGCCGCCGAGAGCAGCAAGCAGCGGCACAAGCCCCTGGCCGAGCAGAGCGACAAGGTGCGCAAGTGGTTCCAGAACCACTTTGCGCGGCAGAACCGCAATGACATCGCGCTGTACCGCGCGGCGAACGCCGTGCTGGACCGCCGCATCGAGGAGCAGGGCGGCGAGCGGTTCCTGCGCCTCGTCGGCGTGTTCAATGCGCATGTGGCGGCGAGTGAAGCGGAATGCGCCAAATTCGACCAGGACGGCAAGCAGCTCAAGGAGGACTGCTACCGCAGCGACCACGGCTGCTTCAAGACCTGCCTCACCAGCTACGCCGCCAGGCACAAGCTCTGGCGCTCCATGCGCGCCATGCTCGCCGAGCAATAGTCAATAATCTGACCCGTAACCTACATTCGCCAGGCTCCTTGACGCGTAACCCACTCGAGACAGAGTCGACGCGAAACAACTCACTTTGGAGTCGACACTATCTTATCGAAAGCGAAGACAACAGCGGCAACTGTTGACACGTCCGCGCCACGCCCACGCCAGCCAGAGCGCGGAGGCCGACGCTGCGCTCGGCGCCCGAGGCCACACCCTAGCGGAGCCGCACGCCAAGCGCGATGCGCACCAGCCGCTTGGCCACCGAGGAGCCGGCGGATGATGTCGAGATTGCCCTCAACAACGCCGAGGTCAGCGGGATGGGCCCGAGCAAGAGCGGCGCGGACGAACCGACCGACCGGCAGGGCGCCTACGCCGACCTGGAAGAGGCTGGCGAGGCGGACAGGCCGCTAGAGCCGGGCAAGGACGATGGGACCGAAGGATTTGCGCAGGTCTTCGTGCCGCGCAGGGACAGGAAGCTTGCGCTGGCGAGTCTTTTCCTGGGCTTTATCGTGATCCTCGTGCTCTTCTTCCCGCGCGGTCACCAGGCGGACTCGGTTATCGGCGATAATGAGACCTTGACCAATGATGGTGGCCCCGAGGTTGTCCTCGACAGCGGCGAAGACCACAACGTGGTGTCTGCTGGCAACGGCACGCAGGGTCTTGACACCCCTGGTAGCGGCAGCGGCGGCGGCAGCGGCCAACCAACTCTTGCCCCGACACCTGCTGCGGAAACCAAGGACAATGACAACGACGACAGCAAGGACGATGCTGACAGCGGCAACGATGACGGCAACGATGACGGCGACGATGACGGCAACGATGGCGATGACGGCACGGACGATGACGACGACAAGCCCAAGGAGAACGAGAACGACGACGACAACGACGACGCCAAGGAGAACGACAACGACGACGACGACGACGACGAGGACGACTACGACGGCACAAACGACGACGACGACGACGACGACAGGCACAAGAAGAACAAGCGCAAGAACAAGCGCAAGAACAAGCGCAACCACAAGAACAGCGACGACGACGGCGGCGCGACGACGACGACGACTACATGTCCACCGATGAGGAGTACGCATCCACCGATGACGACGACGACGAAGAGTACGACGGGACGCTTGACGACGGTAGCGACGACAAGGCTGTCGAGGAAGACAGCGGCAAGGTGGGCGAGGAGGTCGGCAAGGAGGGCGGCGACAACGAAGAGGCCACAGAACCGGAGAACGTCGTGGCCACGCCCAAGCCCGAGTCGGTGGACATGGTCCTCACCGACGAGGACGACCAGGAGCGTGTCGCCGATCTAGTGGCCAAGCTATCGCCGGTGGTTCGTCGCGCCGGTTTCGAGAAGCAGTACCAGCCTTGCCCCGAGCACGGCGAGGGCGGCGAAGACGGCCCTTGGCCGTGGTACTCGGACATGCCAAGCCTGCACAGTGCTTCGCGTTCAACGTTTACCAGCTCAAGAGCCCCAAGACGGGGTCGACGATGGTGGCGGGCATGACGCGGCGTATCGCTGCGCGGTTCGGCCTGTCAGGCGCGGAGCAACCCTTCACGCCGGACGAGCCCTTCCCGCGGGTGGTGGCTTCGCACGTGCGGTCCACGCATCGCCTGGCGGCCACCGAGGAGAGCGAGTTGACGTACGAGTTCGGGTTCGTGCGCGACCCCGTGGAGTGGTGCCTGAGCAGCTTCTACCACTTTAGCTTCCGCGACGGGACGAGCCAAGACGACGAGGCCGTGATCGACTTTGCCAAGAGCAACCATTGCAGCAACTCCATCTTCGACTACTACGGCATGCTGGCGCGAATGCACGGGCGGCGTGGCGGTGTGCACCTCATGGGCGTGACCAACCGCACGCCGGAGAGCATCGTGCTCATCGGCCTCGAGCTTGGCGTCGCCATCGGCGACCTGCTCTACGTGCCGCCCAAGGCGTCCACCGGCATCTCGGGGGAAAGCGGGCGGCGCCACAAGTCGCTGGCCGAGCACAGCGACACGGTGCAGCAATGGTTCAAGCGGCACTTCGCCTCCAGGAACCTGCGCGAGATCGCGCTCTACAAGGCCTCCGTCAAGGCGCTCGACGAACGCGTCGCAGAGGTGGGCGAGGACCGTCTGGCCAAGCTCGTCGACCTCTTCGCCCACCACATGCGTGCCAGCGAGGCCGCCTGCGCCACTTTCGACGCCGAGGGCGCGCAGACCTTTGAGGACTGCTGGCTCAACGACCAGGGCTGCTCGCGCCATTGCCTCACAAAGTACGCCACGGACAACGGGCTGTGGACGCCGCTGCCCGAGCTCCTGGCGCGCCTCTGAGCGCGCGCCGCTTCAGCCGCAGCAGGCGCGTAGTGCTACATGGCGCGTGCCTACCAACGATCGGGTTGATTCAATCGGCGGAGTGGTCGGTATCTTGACTCAGCCAAGCGCGTTGGAGCCGGGCGAGCGCGTCTGCGTGCGAGCGAGCGCATCTCTTATCTGCTGGCCACGGTGCCGCGCTTTCCCCATCCGTGGCGGAGGGATCGGAGATCGATCATCTTGACCACGCGTTGCTCAAGGAGCAGCAACGCTCGCAAGCTCTGCGCGCAGCGTTCTGCGCGCAGCGTTCTGCGCGCAGCGTTCTGCAGGCGCGGCCCTGCGCGTTGCTGGCGGAGCGGCCGCCGCCATCGCAGAGTCGACCTCGACCTCAACATCGCCGCCACCTTTGTGGAGTCGAGTTTCACTTCATTTGCAGCCGATTTGGTGTAACAGAGCCAAGGACACAGGTCGACTCTCTGCCCTCCAGCGCCAAGCATGCTGCCCGCGGCGCAGCGCAGCGCCCAGGTGGCCACGGACGAGCCCAGCGACGACGTGGAGGCCGTCCAGCTCCCCGCGGCCGACGACCACAGCCTTGACGGCGAACCTGATCCTGAAGCGCCGAATGCCAGATCCGACAGCAGCGACGAGGACGAGGACGACGAGGACGAAAACGGCGTCAAGGTGCCCCTGGGGCCGGGCAAGGAGGCTGGCGATGACATCGGCTTTGAGCAGATCGCGCCCACCAGGAACCGCAGGTGTGCCATGGGTTGCATGGCACTCGCGTTCATGCTGGTCGTGCTCGTGGTCTTCCCGCGCGGCGGTAACGTCGGCGCGGGGGACGTCATGATCGACGGCAGCGACGCGCTTGTTGCGCCCGACTCCAGCTCCAGTCCTGACATCAGTCCTGACATCAGTCCTGACAAGGTCACTGGCAACGACAAGGTCGCTGACAACGACAAGGCCGAGCCCAAGGGCCAAGCGGTCGAGCAGCAGCAGCAGCAGCGCAGCAACAACGACGACCACGGCGACGACGACTACACCGAAGACGCCACTGCGGACGCCAAGGACGCCACGGACATCGATGAGTCGGCCGAGGATGACGACACCGGCGATGACGTTGAGCCTGAGGATGACGACGACTACGACGATGACGATGACTCTCTGGGCGAGGGCGGCGATGTCGCGGAGAAGCCCGACGAAGACGACACCGCGGACAGCAAGGCCGAGGACAGCAAGGCCGAGTCCAAGGACGATGCTGCCGATGACGGCGAGGACGAGGACGAGGACGAGGACGAGGACGAGGACAACAACAAGATTGCCGTGCCCACGCACAGCACGATCGGGATGGTGATGAGCTCGAGCACCGACAAGGAGGTGCAAGCACTCATGAGCACCGTGGAGCCGCTGGTGTGGCGCAAGGATTTCACCAAGCACTTCAAATCATGCCCGCGCCGCGGCGAGGACGGCGAGGACACGTGGAAGTGGTACGCGACGATGCCCAAGCCGCGAAAGTGCTTCAAGTTCAACCTGTACTTCCTCAAGGGTCCCAAGACGGGGTCAACGACCATCGCAGGCATCACGCGGCGTATTGCCGCGCGATTCGGCCTCTCTGGCGTCGAGCGCACGTTCCTGCCGAATCGTCAGGGGTTCCCGCGCGTAGTGGCGTCGCACGTGCGGCCGGCGTACGCTTTGGTGAAGACGGAGCGCTCGGAGCCGACCTTCGAGTTCGGCTTCGTGCGCGACCCTGTGAGCAGATGCTTGAGCAACTTTTACCACATCACCTTCCGCGACGGGACGAGCCAGGACGACGACGCGTTGATCGAGTTCGCGGGCAGCGACCAGTGCAGCGACTTCATCTGGTCGTACTACGCCATGGGCCGCCGCGGGGGCCAGAGAAGGCCAAGCGTGGACCTCATGGGCGTGACCGAGCGCGCACACGAGAGCGTGGTGCTGCTCGGACTGGAGCTTGGGCTGGCGATGGGCGACCTGCTGTACGTGCCCTCCAAGGTGTCCACGAGCATCTCGGCCAAGAGCAGCCGGCGGCACAAGGCGCTTGCCGAGCAGAGCACCCGCGTGTTGCACTGGTTCAAGCGCAACTTTGCGAAGAACAACCTGCGCGAGATCGCGCTGTACGAGGCCGCCAACAAGGTGCTGGACGAGCGCATCGCCGGCTACGGCAAGGACAAGTTCGCCAAGCTCGTGGACCTATTCACGCACCACGTAAACGTGGGCCAGGAGTCGTGCGCCACCTTCGACAAGCACGGCGTGCAGACCTTCGAGGACTGCTGGCGCAGCGACCACGGCTGCGGCAAGACCTGCCTCACCGAATACGCCACCAAGGTCGACCTCTGGCGTCCACTCGCAGATCTACTCGAGATACTCTAACCACACCGATTTTCACAGTAAAACTCACAGAAATCCCACAGTGAAACCAGAGTAATCTAACGGTCGCAGAAATGGAGACGGTCGCTTCATCTCTTTTTTTTTTTTTTCATCGTTTTTTCGTCCCAAAAATTTTAGGTCTCTTCGGCCAAAAGTGGCGGAAAGGAAAGTCGATCCGACAGAGCGACGCGAGGTCGAGCTGGTCATCCAGCCAGGCAGCCAGGCAGCCAGCCAGGAGCACGGCGCCGCAGCGAGCGATGGCCCACGCAGAGCACGGCGCCCCGCCCGGCGACGCACGCCCGCAGACGTCCTTGCTCGCTCTGGCTCGCGAGGTCAAGCAGCTTCATCGAGATGAAGACACCGCCGCCCTCCTCCGCCGCAAGTCGCGCCGCGAGCGCGAGCTGGAGCGCGAGCTGGAGCTGGCGCGCGCCAGCCTCAGCAGCTCGCGGTGGTGGGTGCAACGGCAAGATCATCCGCGGCGCATGCGTGGTCCTGATGATGGCAGTGCTGGTCGCACTTGTCAGCCTCGACCCGGCGGTGAACTCGGCGCTGCTCGGCACCGGCCACCATGGCTTCTCGCAGGCTCCACTGCGCGACGACAGCAGCCCGATGCTCGCCGAGCGCCGCGCTCGCGAGCGGCTGCACCAAGAGCGGCTCGAGCGGCGAGCTCGCAGGCGGCAGAGGGAGGAGCTTCGTCGGCAGAAGCAGCTGGCCAAAGCTAAGGCCAAGGCCGAGGCCAAGGCCAAGGCCGAGGCCGAGGCCAAGGCCGATGCCGATGCCGATGCCGATGCCAAGGCAGATATCACCGAGCAAGAGAGGTGGCAGGGTCATCTGGAGCAAGAAGAGGAGGCGAGGACCGAGCAGGTGGCCGGGTCGGCGAGGCCGATGACGTCTGAGGAGGAGGAGGAGGAGAGTCGTGTCGACCGTGAGAAGGGCGGGGCCGGGGTATCGACGCAAGTGGCTGATGGGAGGGAAGAGGCGCTGACGTCGACACCCTCGACGTGGCCTTCGGCGTCGCCGCATGAGACCCAGGTAGAGGCCCAGACGACGCCGGCGGCGGTGGAAGTGGCAAAGCCGGCGGGGCCGCTGGAAGAGCCTTCGCAAGCGTCAAAGCCGGCGTTGCCGTCAACGTTGCGGCCAACGTCGCCGCCGCCGCCGCCGCAGCAGCAGCAGCACGAGCAGCACGAGCAGCAAAAGAAGGACAAGCAACGGAACAAGCAAGACCACCAGCAGGAACACCACGAACAGCAGCACCCGCAGCACGAGCAACAGAAGGACAGGCAGCAGCAGCAGCAGCAGCAGCAGCACGACAAGCACGACAAGCCGCGGCCCCAGCAGGAGCAGGAGCAGAACAATGGCGACGAGTCGTGGGACGAAAAGCTGCGCAACGCAAAGAAAAAGGTGCTCGCGCAGGAGAAACAAGAGCTGCAGCGCGACATTGAGGCGATCCTGCAGCGCGACCTCAAGCTCGAGTACGGCGCGCTCCTTATGGTCAACGAGTCGCATTGGCTTCGAGAGTTGCCGCCTGTGCAGGACCGGTACTTCCACTTCAACCTGTACTTCCTCAAGGGCCCCAAGACGGGCTCGAGCACCATCGCGGGCATCACGCGTCGCATTGGCGCTCACTTCGGCCTCCACGGCGTCCACTCGACGTTCGACCCGGAGGTGCTGCGGCGTTTCCCGCGAGTGCTGGCATCGCACTTGCAGCCGCCGAGTGCGCTGGTGCCGAGCGAAGAGGCCGAGCCGACGTACGAGTTCGGGTTCGTGCGCGACCCCGTGGAGCGGTGCTTGAGCAACTTTTACCACTTTAGCTTCCGCGACGGCTCGGAACAGACCGAGGAGGCGATCATGGAGTTCGCGAGCGGCATCCACTGCAGCAACTTTATCTTCCACTACTACGGCATGGGCAGTCGGCTGGCGGGCAACCGGCAAGCGCTGGACCTCATGGGCGTGACCGAGCGCGTTCACGAGAGCATCGTGCTGCTGGGCCTGGAGCTGGACGTGACCATGGGCGACCTGCTGTACGTGCCGGCCAAGGTCAGCTCCTCGCTGTCGGCCAGCTCTGCGCGACGCCACAAGAAGCTGAGCGAGCACAGCCCGCAGTTGCGCAAGTGGTTCGCCGGCAAGTTTTCGCGCGCCAACCGCAAGGAGATCGCGCTGTACCGCGCCGCCAATGAGGTGCTGGACCGCCGCATCCAAGACTACGGCAAGACGCCCTTCCAGCGGCTCAAGGCGCTGTACGACCTCCACGTGCGGCGTAGCGAGGCGGCGTGCGCGCAGTACGACGCCGACGGTGTCCAGATCATGGAGGACTGCTTTCGAAGCGATCATGGCTGCGACAAGACCTGTCTCAACTCGTACGCCACCAACAACAGCCTGTGGGTCCCAATGCGTCGCATGCTCGCAGGCCTGGGATACACCTAATTGAGCTTCAGCTCGTTCCCAGTATAAGACTTTCCACGCTGCTACTTGAAGAGACCTTGCGAGTCGGTCCTCCAGTCATTATTAGACCTGTCCCAGTCAAACGCAAAGACCTGCGCCGGGTGAGTCAATGACTGGGGCTGGGTCATTCGTTCACGAGAGTTTCATCGATAAATCGACTCCAAATGAAACTCGATCCACGCGAAAGAACGAAAGAGAGAAAGAAAGAAACTCGACAGAGTTGATTGACGAAGAGATGACAGGCGGCGCAGAGGTCAAGCTCGAGGCCGACGCCGCGATGGACGAGCCGCAGGTCGAGCCGGCCGCCGCGGTGGACGTCGAGGCCCAGCTGGTGGATCGCAGCGACGTCCCCACGACGATATTCGGCGAGTCGAAGCACTACAAAGTCCATGCTGAGGACGACAAGCCGCTGTTTAGCCCCGAGAACGACATGACGGCATCCAGGTTGAAGCATCACGCCAAGCCAGCGCTGCTCCTGCTGCTCGGCATTGCAATGGTCCTTCTGGCAACCTCGGTGGCGCTGCATGGCAGCGGCGCGGGCTCGGAGGCCTCGGTTGTCGCGACGGGGATTGGCACGCCCGGCAGCAGCAGCAGCAGCGGTGGCAGCACGCTCGCCGACACCCGCGCCAAGCCAGAGCACGAGAGCGGTGCGAGCAGCACCTCAACTGGCGCGCAAGAGGCCGTGGCGGGCGAGGTGGTCGTGCCACAGACCGGGTCGCTTCACCTGGTGATCGGCGGCGAGTCCACGTACGCCACCGAGCGGCTCACCAAGGTCCTCTTCCGCACCTCGCTGACGCTGGCGCGGCAGACGTGCCCGAGCAAGTCCCACTGGCTCAAGGAGATGCCGGCACCGTCGTCGTGCTTCGCGTTCAACCTGTACCTGCTCAAGGGCCCCAAGACGGGGTCGAGCACCCTGGCGGGCATCACGCGACGCATTGGCGCACGGCACGGCCTGAGCGGCGTGCCCAACGCGTTCCGGCCGGACAAGCTGCGGCCGTTCCCGCGGGTGCTGGCGTCGCACCACCAGCCGTCGAGCGACCTGATCCCCGGCGAGAAGGCGGACCCGACGTTCGAGTTCGGCTTCGTGCGCGACCCGGTGGAGCGGTGCTTGAGCAACTTTTACCACTTTAGCTTCCGCGACGGCGCAAGCCAGAGCGACGAGGCGCTGCTCGAGTTCGCGAGCAGCCGGCACTGCACCAACTTCATCTACAACTACTACGACATGGCGGCGAGGGAGGCGGGGGATCGGCAGCCGCTCGACCTCGCAGGTGTCAGCGAGCGCATGCACGAGAGCGTGCTGGTGCTGGGCCTGGAGCTGGACGTGACCATGGGCGACCTGCTGTACGTGTCCGCCAAGGTCAGCTCTTCGGCCGCCGCCGCGGCGGCAAGGCGGCACAGGACCTTTGCCGAGCAGAGCCACAAGGTGCAGCGCTGGTTCAAGGACGCGTTCGTGGCCAACAACGAGCGCGAGATTGCGTTCTACCTCGCCGCCAACGCGGTGCTCGACGAGCGTATCGCCGAGCTCGGCGCCGACCGCTTTCGTCGGCTGGTGGAGGTCTATGTGGAGCACGTCAACAGCAGCGAGCGCAAGTGCGCCAAGGTCAACTCGGACGGCGTGCAAGTCATGGAAGACTGCTTCCGCAGCGACCACGGCTGCTACAAGCGCTGCTTGACCGCGTACGCCGAGGCCAACGACCTCTACCAGCCCCTCATCGACATGCTGCGCGAGGCCTGACTCGCGTGTGGGTCGACGTGCGAATGGACCGACGTTGCACGACAAGGGCAAGCTGATGTTGGCGAGAGCCGCCGCCGCCGCCGCCGCCGCCGCCGCCGCCGCCGCCGCCGCAGCTGCAGCAGCTGCTGCTGTTGGTGCTTTGGTGTTGAGCTATTGCAGCAGCAAGCAGCTCAAGTGGCAGCCAGCAGCACGAGTGGCGGCCAGCAAATGCAGCAGCGCAAGCAGCAGCAGCAGCAGCGCAAGCAGCAGCAGCAGCAGCAGCAGCAGCAGCAGCAGCAGCAGCAGCACTGGAGAGGACGCCTGCTGGTCGATGCTGATGTCGATGATCTCAGTCCTTCTCCTTCCTCTTCCGCCTATTGGGGGAAGGAGGAAAGAGAGAAGGGGCGAAATGACGCGTCAGGTCATTTGCCAGACCTTGGGGATGTCATCGCAATGACGTCCCCAAGGTCATTGGAACATCTGAGGGACGTCACCGACTCCAAGCCGAACGACGACGACGACAGAGAAGAGAGCCGAGAGGCGATGGCGAGCAGCGCGGCAGCGAGCAGCGCGGGCGAGTCGTCCGTGTCCGAGCCGGACAACGAGGACGTGGTGGGCCGCATCACGTCCTCGGACGACTCGTCGTCCGACGACGAGGAGCCGCCGCCCATCGGCAAGGTCTTCCACGCCGGATCCATGTCGGAGAGCGAGTCGGAGGAGGAGGCGCGCAAGCCGCTCTTCGCCGAGGACGGGGACCCCGCATCGGCCAGCCAAGCCGCCACCAAGGGCGGCAGCACGTGGCTCATGATCGTCCTGGTCTTCGCGGTCGGCAGCGCGGCGGCTCTCGCGACATGGGCAGGCCAGAAGCCGCCCGCCGACGCCGCCTACGCCGCCGCCACGTACACCGCCGAGGAGCACGCGGCCATGGCGGCGCCGCCGCCGTCGCCGTCACCGCCGCCGCCGCCATCACTCCGCGGTCACGACACGTCGACCTCGCCCGACTTGGCGTATGGAGGCGGCAAGGGGACGCGCCGCACCTGGACAGCTCGCAGCCGCCGCCGCCGCCGCCGCTTGACGTGCGCAGCGCGGCCGTCGCCCGCCCGCTGACGCCGCTGGAGCGCGCTCTGCAGCGGCCGGAGTTCATCGCGCGGCGCACGCACTGCCCGAAGGAGCGCGACTGGCGCTGGTTCGCGACCTTGCCGCGGCCAGAGTCGTGCTTCAACTTCAACGTGTACCTGCTGACCACGACCAAGTCCGCGGCGCTGGCGGGCGTGGCGCGGCTGTCGGCGGCGCGCCACGTGCTTCACGGGAGCAAGCGCGGCGAGAGCGAGGCGCTGGCGCTGCCGTTTCCTCGCGTGCTGGTGGCGCGGGAGACCACGGGCGCCAAGATCGAAGGCAAGACGCGCCTCGTGCAGGAGAGCGAGGTCGGGTCCGAGGTGGGCGTGGCTGCTGGCGATGAGGTGGCGGAGGCGTCGTACGAAATTGCTGTCGTGCGCGACCCGATGGAGCGGTGCTTGGTCGAGTTCTACGAGGGGGTGGACGGCGACGGGGACGACGAGGCGTTGCTCGAGTTTGCTAAAAGCGCAAGGTGCCAAAATGCCATGTCGAAGGCGTTTGGCATCCCCGATCGCGTCGACGGGGAGCGGCAGGCGCTCGACCTCGTCGTTGTGGCAGAGCGCTTGCACGAGAGCCTCGTCTTGTTGGGCCTGGAGCTCGGCATTGCTATGGGCGATCTGCTGTACGCCAGCTTGGCGCAGCGGCACACGACGCTGGAGGAGCACAGTGCCAAGGTGCAACGCTTCTTCGGCAAGGCCTTTCCGCAGCAGAACGGCGCCGACGTGGCGCTGTACAAGGCCGCCAACGAGGTCCTGGACCGCCGCATCAACGCCGTGGGCAAGGATCGCTTCGACCGCCTCGTCGAGCACTACAGTAGCCACGTCACGCAGGCGTTGAGCGCCTGCCCGGCCGCCGCGCAGTCGCGCAAGACCGGTAACAAGAAGGCCAAGGGCGCCAAGGGCGCCAAGGGTGCACCACCGCCTGTTGAGTGCGCGTTCGAGGCGGATGGCGAGGGCTGCGAGGTGCAGTGTCTCAGCGACTACGCCACGACCAACGAGCTGTGGGACCCCATAGAGTACATGCTCACCTAAAAGCTCTTTAGCTTGTGCTACGATGTGCTGCAACCGGGGCCGTGGCTCGTCGGCCGATAGCGATGGCCATTCGCGTTGAGCGCCTTCCCAGTTGACGCCGCCCTTCCTTCAGAGCTGCAAGCTCTATCAGCCAGACTCCTTGGCTCGACTGTGGCCCGATGGGCGATGCCGCTCCTTGCCGCCTTTCTTCAAGGGGTCGTCTATGCCTGCCCACGCGGGTTGGCGGCTCGGACGGGCGGCCAATATCGTCCGCTGGCGGCCGCAGCGTCAGCGTCAGCGTCCACGGAATTGAATTGGCGTCTAGTCGCCTGGGTGGCGGTGGCAGAGACAGGGGCATGCATCGTAGGTCACGTCGAATTTCACTTGTATTGTTTCATATGTCTGTCTTCATCATGCGCGTGCCCAGGTCGCAAGCCGGGCGTGCCATGTTCTGCGCCTGTCTGCGATCATTCACTCGACGTTGATGCGGTGCACCGGCTTCTCCTTCTGCTGCAACTTGGGGATCGTCACATGCAGCACGCCGTGCTCGGTGCGCGCCTTGATGCCCTGCACGTCCACGTGCTCGGCAGCCGGATCGAGCGCGACACGTGGCCCGTGCTGCGCTCCTCCCAGTGCACGCGGTCCGTGTCCTTCTTCTTGTCCTTGTGAAAGTGCGCCGCGATGGTGAGCACGTCGTCCTCGCAGGAAATCTTGATGTTCTCCTTGGGCACGCCGGGGCAGTCCACGTGCGCCACGTACTCCTTGTCGTTCTCGGTCATGTCCATCTTCATGCCGCCCGTCAGGTTGCTGCTCGACCGCGTCAACGGGTCGGCAGAGCTGTTGAGAAGGCTGCCGAAGAACGGGTCACGGAAGACGAGCGACATGTTGCTCTCTCTCTGTGCTTTGCTGCTTGATCTGTTGCTGCTGGTGCTGGTGCTCGGCTCTTGGGTGTTTGGGGTCTGCCGCCCGGATCTGCTCTCTCGATCTTGTGTTGCGTTGGCATTGGTTGTGCGAAAAAGAATTTTCTGGATGATTCCTTTGCAGTTCCTCCTGTTCCCGACGGGTTACCGGTTGCTTCGAGAAATGGAGGGGTGATGGGCCGTGGCTTTCACACAGTGGTGGTCCTTGTCAAGCTCGAGCGAATGCTTCCGCAAGAGTTCCAAGTGGTTCCCGAACCTTCCGCTTCCTTCTGGAAATCAGGCAGTGGGGCCAAGGAGCACGGATCCAAAAAGATCTGATGAAGATCCATCCGTGATGGATCTTGAGTTTGGGACTGAAAGCAGGCGTCTAGAACGTCCATGAGGCTGCTCCTTGGAAAGCCGCCAGGAGAGGCCTGGCCTCGCGATGGCAGAACCCGAACTCGAGCGAGCACGAAACAAGCAGCAACAGATCAAGCAGCGAGAGCGAAGCAACATGTCGCTCGTCTTCCGTGACCCGTTCTTTGGCAGCCTTCTCAACAGCTCTGCCGACCCGATGACGCGGTCGAGCAGCACCCTGACCGGCGGCATGAAGATGGACATGGCCGAGAACGACAAGGAGTACGTGGCGCACGTGGACTGCCCCGGCGTGCCCAAGGAGAACATCAAGATCTCCTGCGAGGACGACGTGCTCACCATTGCGGCGCACTTTCACAAGGACAAGAAGAAGGACACGGACCGCGTGCACTGGGAGGAGCGCAGCACGGGCCACGTGTCGCGCTCGATCCGGCTGCCCGAGCACGTGGACGTGCAGGGCATCAAGGCGCGCACCGAGCACGGCGTGCTGCACGTGACGATCCCCAAGTTGCAGCAGAAGGAGAAGCCGGTGCACCGCATCAACGTCGAGTGATCGCAGACAAGCGCAGGGCATGGCGCCGAGGCTGCTCCCATGATGTAGCATGAAAATGACATGAAACTATACCAAAATCTTGATTGAAACGATCGTTCAACAGGCCAGTTGTCCTACTCTATAGTTCCAAGTTGTGATCGCCCGTTGTGAACGCGTCCGTCACGTCTTCCTGCACGTCTTGTATCTGCCCGCCTGTGATGCCGATGAGAGATGAACCGATCTCGATGCCACAGATGGCGAGAACGCCACAGATGGTTTGTGAAGACGAGTCGAGACTGGATACGAGGTTAGCTACAAGCAAGGTTTACCCACATCCCACTTCAAGGCCGAGCGGGCCGCAGGAGGCACAGGCTGCCACTGGTTTACACTGATGTCTTGCACATGAGCCGCTGTAAGTGGGGCGAGCGGCTCCTGGGTCGCCAAGAGCGAGCGCAGGAGGTATCGCTGGTGCCGGAAGATCGTCTCGACGAGTGGGTGACGGCTGGCAGCTTGGCCGTCAAGCCGATGGCCTTTGTAAGAGTCGCGAATGACACCGCGGAGTTTGGCCAGTCGCCGGCCGTACCGCTTGTAGTAGAGAGGACCGGGACGGGGAGCCTGTACTAGTAGGGGCCGAGGGCGTCGTGAGCTTGGTCTTGCAGGCCGCCGCCGTGAAATCGGCGGTTTGTCGTCGAGGGATCCGTGCCAAAGCTCGTCGAGCTGACAGATGTGCTTGCAGAAGAGCACTTCTCGCCAAGGATCTCGACTCGATGCAGCGTTGGCCCAGAAGAGGCAACAGCGTTTTCTGGACGCTCTGGAACCTTCGCGACCCTCTTGATTTGAACCTCCAAACAGAGAAATGCGTTCAGATTCGGCCGTCACGTTTCGTGAATATTCTTGGGGGCTAGCGTTTTGCGTAGCAGAGTCCTACGAGCTGGGCTCTCATTCCGGATAGGGCGTTTGGCCCATTTCTGGAAACTCCAGCAAGTTGGAGCAGGTCGAGCCCGACGAGCAGAACCCGAACTCGAGCGAGCACCAGACCAGACAGCACCAGAGCGACCAGCAAGAGCGAGAGCAGAGCTGTCGATCATCTTCCGTGACCCGTTCTTCGGCAGCCTTCTCGACAGCTCTGCCGACCCGTTGACGCGGTCGAGCAGCAACCTGACCGGCGGCATGAAGATGGACATGACCGAGAACGACAAGGAGTACGTGGCGCACGTGGACTGCCCCGGCGTGCCCAAGGAGAACATCAAGATCTCCTGCGAGGACGACGTGCTCACCATCGCGGCGCACTTTCACAAGGACAAGAAGAAGGACACGGACCGCGTGCACTGGGAGGAGCGCAGCACGGGCCACGTGTCGCGCTCGATCCGGCTGCCGGAGCATGTGGACGTGCAGGGCATCAAGGCGCGCTCCGAGCACGGCGTGCTGCACGTGACGATCCCCAAGTTGCAGCAGAAGGAGAAGCCGGTGCACCGCATCAACGTCGAGTGATCGCAGACAAGCGCAGGGCATGGCGCCGAGGCTGCTCCCATGATGTAGCATGAAAATGACATGAAACTATACCAAAATCTTGATTGATTGAAACGATCGTTCAACAGGCCAGTTGTCCTACTCTATAGTTCCAAGTTGTGATCGCCCGTTGTGAACGCGTCCGTCACGTCTTCCTGCACGTCTTGTATCTGCCCGCCTGTGACGCCGATTAGAGATGAACTGATCTCGATGCCACAGATGGCTTGCAGAACGCCACAGATGGTTTGTGAAGACGAGTCGAGACTGGTTGCGAGGTTAGCTACAAGCAAGGTTTACCCACATCCCACTTCAAGGCCGAGCGGGCCGCAGGAGGCACAGGCTGCCACTGGTTTACATCGATGTCTTGCACATTGCCACTGCAGGTGGGGCGAGCGGCTCCTGGGTCGCCAAGAGCGAGCGCAGGAGGTACCGCCGGTGCCGGAAGATCGTCTCAACGAGTGGTCGACGGCTGGCTGCTTGCGTCAAGCCGATGGCCGTTGGAGTAGTCGCGCACGATGCGGCGGAGTTTGGCCAGTCGCCGGCCGTACCGCTTGTAGTAGAGAGGACCGGGACGGGGAGCCTGTACTAGTAGGGGCCGAGGGCGTCGTGAGCTTGGTCTTGCAGGCCGCCGCCGTGAAATCGGCGGTTGTCGTCGAGGGATCCGTGCCAAAGCTCATCGAGCTGAGATGTGCTTGCAGAAGAGCACTTCTCGCCAAGGATCCGACTCGACGCAGTGTTGGCCCAGAAGAGGCAACAGCGTTTTCTGGACGCTCTGGAACCTCGCGACCCTTTGATTTGAACCTCCAAACAGAGAAATGCGTTCAGATTCGGCCGTCACGTTTCGTGAATATTCTTGGGGCTAGCGTTTGCGTAGCAGAGTCCTACGAGCTGGGCTCATATCATTCCGGATAGGGCGTTTGGCCCATTTCTGGAAACTCCAGCAAGTTGGAGCAGGTCGACCCGACGAGCAGAACCCGAACTCGAGCGAGCACCAGACCAGACAGCACAGAGCGACCAGCAAGAGCGAGAGCAGAGCAACATGTCGATCATCTTCCGTGACCCGTTCTTCGGCAGCCTTCTCGACAGCTCTGCCGACCCGTTGACGCGGTCGAGCAGCAACCTGACCGGCGGCATGAAGATGGACATGACCGAGAACGACAAGGAGTACGTGGCGCACGTGGACTGCCCCGGCGTGCCCAAGGAGAACATCAAGATCTCCTGCGAGGACGACGTGCTCACCATCGCGGCGCACTTTCACAAGGACAAGAAGAAGGACACGGACCGCGTGCACTGGGAGCGCAGCACGGGCCACGTGTCGCGCTCGATCCGGCTGCCGGAGCATGTGGACGTGCAGGGCATCAAGGCGCGCTCCGAGCACGGCGTGCTGCACGTGACGATCCCCAAGTTGCAGCAGAAGGAGAAGCCGGTGCACCGCATCAACGTCGAGTGATCGCAGACAAGCGCAGGGCATGGCGCCGAGGCTGCTCCCATGATGTAGCATGAAAATGACATGAAACTATACCAAAATCTTGATTGATTGAAACGATCGTTCAACAGGCCAGTTGTCCTACTCTATAGTTCCAAGTTGTGATCGCCCGTTGTGAACGCGTCCGTCACGTCTTCCTGCACGTCTTGTATCTGCCCGCCTGTGACGCCGATTAGAGATGAACTGATCTCGATGCCACAGATGGCTTGCAGAACGCCACAGATGGTTTGTGAAGACGAGTCGAGACTGGTTGCGAGGTTAGCTACAAGCAAGGTTTACCCACATCCCACTTCAAGGCCGAGCGGGGCCGCAGGAGGCACAGGCTGCCACTGGTTTACATCGATGTCTTGCACATTGCCACTGCAGGTGGGGCGAGCGGCTCCTGGGTCGCCAAGAGCGAGCGCAGGAGGTACCGCCGGTGCCGGAAGATCGTCTCAACGAGTGGTCGACGGCTGGCTGCTTGCGTCAAGCCGATGGCCGTTGGAGTAGTCGCGCACGATGCGGCGGAGTTTGGCCAGTCGCCGGCCGTACCGCTTGTAGTAGAGAGGACCGGGACGGGGAGCCTGTACTAGTAGGGGCCGAGGGCGTCGTGAGCTTGGTCTTGCAGGCCGCCGCCGTGAAATCGGCGGTTGTCGTCGAGGGATCCGTGCCAAAGCTCATCGAGCTGACAGATGTGCTTGCAGAAGAGCACTTCTCGCCAAGGATCCGACTCGACGCAGTGTTGGCCCAGAAGAGGCAACAGCGTTTTCTGGACGCTCTGGAACCTTCGCGACCCTCTTGATTTGAACCTCCAAACAGAGAAATGCGTTCAGATTCGGCCGTCACGTTTCGTGAATATTCTTGGGGGCTAGCGTTTTGCGTAGCAGAGTCCTACGAGCTGGGCTCATATCATTCCGGATAGGGCGTTTGGCCCATTTCTGGAAACTCCAGCAAGTTGGAGCAGGTCGAGCCCGACGAGCAGAACCCGAACTCGAGCGAGCACCAGACCAGACAGCACCAGAGCGACCAGCAAGAGCGAGGCAGAGCAACATGTCGACATCTTCCGTGACCCGTTCTTCGGCAGCCTTCTCGACAGCTCTGCCGACCCGTTGACGCGGTCGAGCAGCAACCTGACCGGCGGCATGAAGATGGACATGACCGAGAACGACAAGGAGTACGTGGCGCACGTGGACTGCCCCGGCGTGCCCAAGGAGAACATCAAGATCTCCTGCGAGGACGACGTGCTCACCATCGCGGCGCACTTTCACAAGGACAAGAAGAAGGACACGGACCGCGTGCACTGGGAGGAGCGCAGCACGGGCCACGTGTCGCGCTCGATCCGGCTGCCGGAGCATGTGGACGTGCAGGGCATCAAGGCGCGCTCCGAGCACGGCGTGCTGCACGTGACGATCCCCAAGTTGCAGCAGAAGGAGAAGCCGGTGCACCGCATCAACGTCGAGTGATCGCAGACAAGCGCAGGGCATGGCGCCGAGGCTGCTCCCATGATGTAGCATGAAAATGACATGAAACTATACCAAAATCTTGATTGATTGAAACGATCGTTCAAACAGGCCAGTTGTCCTACTCTATAGTTCCAAGTTGTGATCGCCCGTTGTGAACGCGTCCGTCACGTCTTCCTGCACGTCTTGTATCTGCCCGCCTGTGACGCCGATTAGAGATGAACTGATCTCGATGCCACAGATGGCTTGCAGAACGCCACAGATGGTTTGTGAAGACGAGTCGAGACTGGTTGCGAGGTTAGCTACAAGCAAGGTTTACCCACATCCCACTTCAAGGCCGAGCGGGGCCGCAGGAGGCACAGGCTGCCACTGGTTTACATCGATGTCTTGCACATTGCCACTGCAGGTGGGGCGAGCTCCTGGGTCGCCAAGCGAGCGCAGGAGGTACCGCCGGTGCCGGAAGATCGTCTCAACGAGTGGTCGACGGCTGGCTGCTTGCGTCAAGCCGATGGCCGTTGGAGTAGTCGCGCACGATGCGGCGGAGTTTGGCCAGTCGCCGGCCGTACCGCTTGTAGTAGAGAGGACCGGGACGGGGAGCCTGTACTAGGGGCCGAGGGCGTCGTGAGCTTGGTCTTGCAGGCCGCCGCCGTGAAATCGGCGGTTGTCGTCGAGGGATCCGTGCCAAAGCTCATCGAGCTGACAGATGCTTGCAGAAGAGCACTTCTCGCCAAGGATCCGACTCGACGCAGTGTTGGCCCAGAAGAGGCAACAGCGTTTTCTGGACGCTCTGGAACCTTCGCGACCCTCTTGATTTGAACCTCCAAACAGAAGAAATGCGTTCAGATTCGGCCGTCACGTTTCGTGAATATTCTTGGGGGCTAGCGTTTTGCGTAGCAGAGTCCTAGCTGGGCTCATATCATTCCGGATAGGGCGTTTGGCCCATTTCTGGAAACTCCAGCAAGTTGGAGCAGGTCGAGCCCGACGAGCAGAACCCAAACTCGAGCGAGCACCAGACCAGGCAGCACCAGAGCGACCAGCAAGAGCGAGAGCAGAGCAACATGTCGGTCGTCTTCCGTGACCCATTCTTCGGCAACCTCTTTGGCGACGGCGCAGACTCCCTGACGCGGTCGAGCAGCAACCTGACCGGCGGCATGAAGATGGTCATGGCCGAGAACGACAAGGAGTACGTGGCGCACGTGGACTGCCCCGGCGTGCCCAAGGAGAACATCAAGATCTCCTGCGAGGACGACGTGCTCACCATCGCGGCGCACTTTCACAAGGACAAGAAGAAGGACACGGACCGCGTGCACTGGGAGGAGCGCAGCACGGGCCACGTGTCGCGCTCGATCCGGCTGCCGGAGCATGTGGACGTGCAGGGCATCAAGGCGCGCTCCGAGCACGGCGTGCTGCACGTGACGATCCCCAAGATGCAGCCAAAGGAGAAGCCGGTGCACCGCGTTATCGTCGAGTGATGACGCCTCGGCGGCGAGACTCGTCCCTCACGCGTGACGAGTGTGCCAGAGTGACTGACTTATGAAAGTATCGTGAATACATTGGAGTGATCTTCGTATCCGTTGACTAGTGTCCGTTGGGTTTCTCTGGCCAAAGGGTCCGATGCGCGGCTGCAGGAGGCAACCGAGGCCCGCCGCTTCTCATAGTCTCTGCCGAGTCGTTCTCTGCGGCCTTGCCGTTTCTGGTCCTTTTCATGCCTGGTCGGAGGCCACGGCTCGAACTCCTCGAGGCGGTGCGGCTCTGGCTGACAACACTGCGGTTGCTCGGCCGCCGCAGACTCGTTTCTTGGCTTGGCTTGGCTTGGCTTGGCGACGGGGGCGAGAGCAGGACGAGCAGGACGAGATGACGCTGCACGAGGAGACGATGGAGCTGCTTGGCAGCGTGAACAAGGGCCACGCCTCTGGTGATGGGGAAAAGGGCGGCGACGAAGACAGCATGGCACGAGCGGCAAGGCGCGTGAGAGCTTCTTCATGCTGCTCTACCTCGTCGAGAAGGACGCGCACGTGTCGCCGACTGCTGCGGTGGCCATCTGGGTCGTCAACATGCTGCAGATGCTCGGCTTTGTGTTTGACGGCAAGCACTTTCACTGGCATGTCTCCGCCGACGAGTGGCTGGCGCCCAAGCTCGAGTGGGTCAACCTGGCCGTTCTCCGAGGCGCGAGCGCTGCGCTCCCACCTGTCTTCTTCGCGACCATGAGCGTGATCGTGCTTACTGGCGTCTTGTCCGGGTATGTCATCTGGCAGTTCTGGACCTCGGGCGACGTATCAAACTCGGGGGTGCTGCCGATCCTGCGGCTCAGCATCCGCTCCCTAACTTCGGTGCTGCACATACCAGCGATCACCATTCTGACGTCCACATTCTCCTGCGGCAACGCCATCGACGACTGGGTCGAGTGCGACTCGTCGGGGCGCGCGGCGCTGTCGGCGGGTGACCGGGGTCATCCTCGGCATCTTTGTGGTCTTTACATGCATCGCAGCGCTCGCCTTTGTGGACAAGGACCCCGAGTCCCGGCACACGCTCGCGCAAGTGCATGGCCGGGTCGCGAGCGCCTACATGCTCTTGCGAGCGCTCCTCGCGCTCGCGTTCCCACTCTTTGCAGGCACGGACGCGTTGCTTGCCGGCGTGGTGGTATGCGCTGGCGTCCTCTCGACCGGCATGTTCATGCTCTACCTGCCCTATCATCGCCTGTGGGTCAACCAGTTCGTGACGGCGACAAACGCGGTCTTCATGTGGGGCGGCGTCTGCCTCATCCTGGCCGAGAGCGTGGGCGACAAGGACGACTTTGGCGCGTTCATGGCCTTCCTGTTTGGCGCACTGCCCGTGGCGTACTCGGCGGTGATGCTCGCCAAGCAACGGGCCGACTTTTTGGCGCGCCAGACGATCCACAAACAGCTTTCGCCGTACACGGCCGAGCTCGTGCTGCGGTTCCGGTGCCGCCCGTCCAAGGCGACCTGGGCAGCGGTGGTGGCCGAGTACAAGGCGCTGCTCGACCTGTTCCCGAACGACCCTTTCCTCACGCTGCACATTGCCAACCTGTACCTGTGGTGCGGGAGCAATCCAGTGCTCGCCGGTCAGTACTTTCGCCGTGCGCGCGCGATGTCCAATCTGCGGCTGGAGCACCGCTTCACAATCTCGCAGTTCACACGGCGCAAGCAAGAGCAGGACAACGGCGGGCAAGGCGCTCTCAGCTTTGTGGCGTTCACGCACCATCGCAAGGCCGCCGAGAAGATGCTCGTGGACACGTTGCGCCAGGTTCACCGGCTGTGGACTCTTGTCGCGCGAAGCAACGAGGCCGAGGAGCTGTTCTACGCCGCCAACGAGATCCACCGGCTCAGCAAGCAGGCCAAGACGCACCTCGACAAGTTGGTTGCCATCTCGCAGAGCAGCAAGCGCTCGCTCTTGCTCTATGCGCTGTATGCCGACGAGGTGATGCAGGACTCGCGTCTGGCACACCATCTCCGGCGTCTCGCGCATTCGGCCGCCAACGCAAATGGCGAACGTCGGAACAACCAGGCCGTGCGCTACCACTCAAGGTAGTTGTCGAACGCTCGAATACAGCGCCCAGACGGTCGCGGGACCCGCGGTCAAGCGCTGGGCAGCGCTGCTTCGAGCGCTTGCTGCGAATGGGGCGTTCCTTCTGGACGTGGCCAAGCTATGTCTGCCCTTTGCGGTGGTCTTGCTGTACTTTGGCACGCTGTTCTACGCGGCCGTGAGCGCAGAGCGCGATATTGGGCTCTACTCGGGCACCATCTTTTACATCGGGCGGCGTTGGGTGGCCGCCACCCGGGTGGTCTTTGAGACCGACCTTGCCAACACCGGGTTTGCGCCCGAGTGGGCGCGCTGGCACGATGGCGAGCGGCCTTACGACGTGCCCGCGCGTTCATTGCGGAGCGCGCGACGCGAGCGACCTCATCCTCTACCCGAGCACCGAGTTTGGCACTCTGCCCATGCTGAACGAGGAGGAGTGGCCTCGGACGTATCGCATCGAGTTCGAGGACGCGTGCACAGACCAAGAGTGCCGTGGCGCCAGCGGGAACGTGGACAGACTGCAACTTCGGCGGGGGCTCAACGTGGCCTTGGCGCGGCTGCTTGAGCGCGCTGAACTTGGCTTGGCCGGCGCGCTGCAGAATGAGACCGTCCTGAGCCACGAGGAGACCGAGTGGCTCGACGAGGGCATGGCTCGCTACATGTACGTCTACTCGGACAACGTCACGGATCTCACCAACGCGACCATGTTTATCCTGGTCATCCTTTGTGTGGTGTTTCTCGCGGTGCTCACGCTCGTGCTTTCCTCGGTGGTGGCCGCCTTTCGCGTCATCAACGACGAGTTGCGCAACTCGCAGTACGTCCTGCTCATGCTGCCAGCCGAGGTCCTCGTCGGCGTCCCACAGCTGCGCGAGCTGCTGGACGTGATGCCGCACGCCCTTGGCTTGGCCGCGGCCTGTCGTTGATTGACTGTCATTGTGAACAACAAACTGACTCCTGCCCTGTTTACCGTACTTTCTTGCCGACGTCTTCCATCACCCAACAGCACACGGGCAAGCAAGCTCTGGGCGCGCCGTCCCCGCGCCGCGTCAGCTACGGCGTGGCATCACGCAGTGCTCTGGAACAGGCCCAGGCGCACTGCAAGCTCCCGTTGGGTGAGCGCGTCTGGACCAACTCCTCAGTCGAGCTTGATGAGCAGGCAGGCAGGCAGGCAGGCAGGCAGGCCACGCGAGAGTCGGCCATGGCAGAGGCGTCGGCGGACATCGGGCGGCCCAGAGCCGACAACGGACCTGGCGCTGGCTGTCTCTGTCGCGCGCATTGGGAGAAAAGGCAGGAGCGTCAGCATTCGACTCCTCGCCACAACCGCGTCGAGCAGCCCCGAGGCCCCGGGGCCTCGGCCGCCAGATTGGACGGTAGTGCCGATCTGTAGGTCGCGCTAGCAGCCTCGAGCCGTGGAGAGCGTCGAGACTGAATGTATCTTCGTCGGGGTGCGGGGTTTAGTGCGGTTGCCATGCGGTGATAGGCGCAAGCAAGGCTTTGACATTCGTATAGTCGTTGGACAGAGGTAGACGGCGGCGGATGAGAGCTTGGGCTTTCGTAGGGCCCTTGCCGGCCGCGCTTGCGCAGGTGGGAAGCAACTGCGGAAGTGGGCAAGTCCGTTGGCACATTCCACAGCCGCCCAAACCTTGCATCCGTTGGTCGAGCCAGCTGCTGGGGCTGCTGGCCTGCGAGCCGCAAAGGCCCCTGCTGGCAGGACCCGAAAGCATCTGCGCGAGACAGCCACGAGAACGCCGAGCACAGCACGACAAGAAACCTCCGGCAGCGAAAAAATGACGCTGCACGACGAAGCAACACGCTCCTGGGCCTGGGCGGCAACAAGGGCATCGAGTCCGGCCGCAACCCGGAGGGCGAGGTCCCACTGCACGCGAGCAGCAGCACCAAGGCCCGCGAGAGCCTCTTCATGCTCCTGTACCTTGTCAGCAAGGACGCGCGAACGAGCATCGGCGTCGCCTCCCTGACTGGACCATCAATATGCTGCAGCTCTCGCCTTTGTGTTCGACGGCAAGCACTTTCGCTGGCACCGCGCCGCGGACGAATGGCTCGCGCCCAAGCTTGCCTGGATCAACTTTGCGGCGCTGAAGAACTCGCCCGACGTGCTGCTGCCCGCCTTTCTCGTCAGCCTCGGCCTCGTTGCCCTCACCGCCATCATGTGCCTGTACATCGGATGGCAGTTTTGGAGCTCTGGCACCGTCACCAACGTGGGCATGCTCCCGCTGCTGCAAACCATGGTGCGGCTTCTCACCTCCGTGCTATACGTGCCCGTGATCAGCATCCTGACGGCGGCCTTCCTCTGCGACAACGCCATCGACACTCTGGTACCGTGCGCGGAGCCCGGGCGCCTCGCGCTCATCATCGGCACGGCGGTGACGCTGCTGGTCTTTATCGTGTTCAACGTCATCGCCGTGCTCGTGTTCGTGGACGACAACCCCGAGTCGCTGCACGCCGGGGCACAAGTGCACGGTCGCGTGGCCTGCGCCTACCTCGTGGTGCGAGCGGCGCTGTCGCTGCTGTTTGTTCTCTTTGACGACGCCCCGCCGGTGCTTGCGGCGGCGGTGCTGTGTGCGGGCGTTCTCACGACGGGCATGTATCTGCTGTACTTGCCGTTCCACCGCAAGTTTATGAACCAGATGGTGGTGCACGAACGCGGTGTTCTTGTGGGCAGGCCTCTGCCTCGTGCTCGCCGAGTACATTGGCGACAAGGACGACCTCGGCGCCTTTGTGGGCTTTCTGACCGGCGCCGGGCCCGCGGCCTACTCGGCAGCCATGATGGTGCCCAGCGCGAGGACCACCTCGCCGCCCAGACCGTGCACAAGCACCTCTCGCCGTACTTGGCCGAGCTCATCTGCCGCTTCCGCCTGCGCCCGAGCAAGGCCAACTGGCGCGAGGTGAGCCACGAGTACCGCGAGCTGCTCGAGATCTTTCCCCTCGACCCGTTCCTCACGCTGCACGTGGCCAGCCTGTACCAGTTTTGCGGCAGAAACTACGTGCTGGCGGGCCAGTACATTCGACGTGCGCAGCTCCTTGCCGGTCTGCGACTGGACCACCGCTTTGTGCTGTTCCAGTACGCCAAGCGGCAGCAGGAGAAGGCGAACGGCACCGAGGGCGCGCTGAGCTTTGTGGCGTTCACGCACCACCGCAAGAACGCCGAGCGGACGCTGATAGACGTGCTGCGCCTGCATCGCCTGTGGAGCCTCGTGGCGCGCGGGAGCGAGGCCGAGGAGCTGTTCTTTGCCGCGAACGAGATCCACAACCTCAGCAAGACGGCCAAGACGCACCTGGACAAGCTGGTCCATCTCGCAGAGCAGTCGCCGGTCGCTGCTGCTCTACGCACTGTACGCCGAGGAGGTCACACAGGACTCGCGCCTGGCGAGACGTCTGCGAAGCATGGCGCAAAAGGCGAGCCGGCTGGGCGAAGGCAACTCGGACGAGGACGCGGCGCGATTACCATCAACGGCGAGATCGGGCCCGACTTGGGCGCGGTGCTGGAAGTCTCAGACTCGGCCGAGAGGGCTGCTGGGCTGCTCGCGCGAGACACTCATCGGGCATAACATCAGCGCGCTTGCACCCGAGCCCATTCGCTCTGCGCACGACGGCATCCTGCGGCAATACGTGGAGGACAACACGGAATTCAGCGCCGACCTCCGTCGCAAAGTCTGGATGCTTCACGCGCACGGGTACGTGATCCCGGTGGAGCTCCGCATCACCAGCCAGCAGGACGTGGCCGGCATGTTGCGGCACACGGCCATCTTTCAGGAGCTGAGGAGCGACAAAGAGTTGCTGCAGTTCGGGGCGCGGACTGGCAGCTGCTGTTCTTCTCCAAGGGCCTGATGCGCGACTTTGGCCTTGCCCAGGTGGAGGGTGGCGCTCCGCTCACGTCGTTCATCCCGCAGCTGGCGAACATCCTATCGCCCGCCGAGGCCACGAGCGCGCCGGTGAGCGCAACGCTGGAACAGGGCGAACTGAGCTACGGCATAACGATGCTGCGGCCGCCCTTCAAGTCGTCGACGATGCAGGACGCCGACATTGTCATGCTGCGCTTTGCTCCGCCCACGAGGAAGGCTTCTCTGGACGGGCCTGGGAGTCCCGGCAGCCTGGGCAGCCCAGCATCGGGCTCGGGCTTCTTTCTGGGCATGCAGGGGCCGTCCGAGACCAACCTGGTCGTGAACGGACGCGACGAGCGACCTAGCTCCATCTCCATCTCCGCAGAAGCACAGCGCGCTTACCCTCCAGGCGCGGTGGCGGTGCCAACGGCGCAAGCGGGCGCCTACGCCGCTCCTGGGCGTTATGTCGACAACGATGGTGCCAGCTCTGTGGGCAGCTCGAGCACGGTGAACCAGAGCGCGAGCCTGCGGCGCGTGGTGAAGCAGCGCATTGAGCAGGAGACGGCGCGGCAAGAGCGCTTTCGGCGGCTTCTCAAGCTTCTCGGCGTGCTGTTCGGCGGCTTGGCGGTGATGTCGATGGTGGTTCAGTTTGTCCTTGACAACAGGATCAGCGTGCTCCTCGAGCAGGGCATCCTGGCCGCCGAGCGCGCAAGCGTGCTGTGCGCTTTGGGGTCTGTGATGTTGAGCCATGTGATGGGCGTCCTGGTTTCATGGACCTCCAGCAGGACGGTCTCCACGCCCGCATCTTTGACCTCGCTGAGCGGCTGCGCGAAGTCCACGGCCTCACCACGGAAAGCGAGGCCCGGAGCCTCGACGAGCAGGCCAGACTGCTGGACGATGGCAGCGCGGTGCACTTTTACGACGGCGACGGCGCTAGCTGGCGCGGCCGGTCTCTCGACACAGCGGTGGCCAGCATGATTGCAGCGGCGGAAAGCTTTTCCGAGGAAGCCGACCTCTCCGGCGGCCCCGCCTGCAGCAACGCGTGCCGGATTGTGCTCAACAACGGCGCGTACGAGACGCTGGACGCAGCGCTCGAGAGCTCGAGGATCTTCTTTGACGCGACCCTTGACGTGTTGGCCAACCTGGACCTCATCAACGTTGTCTTCCTGGTGGGCAGCATCGCGCTCTTCGCGGTGCTGGGAATGCGCATGTTGCCCGTGCTCCTAGAGATCAGGCGTACGCGGGACGCGCTGTCGCATGCGCTGGCGAGTGTGCCGACGGCCATGATCAAGCAGCTCCGCGAGCAGTCTGCGCAGCGAGTGGAGACGGTCAAGCTGATCATCGACGAAATCAACGGGATCACGCCACCGGATCAGGAGCTGGGCTACGACCCCAGCAATCCGCAGCCGCAGTACCAGAGCATGCAACCGCAGGTTTTAAGCATGAACCCGGTCGCGAGCCAACGCGTGGGCTCTTGCAGCGGGCCAGGTTTGCTGACGTTTGGGTCGCGAACGGCCGGCAGCAAGGTCGCGCCGTTGCCGTTGGCGCCGGAGGACGAGCAGAAGCAGCACCAAGAGGAGGCGATCATGGCTGCTGTGCAGCGGCATGGGAGCGTCGATGCTTCGTCGACGAATTCGAACGGTCTGGTCTTGGCGCAGGAGAAGCAAGACGAGGCGCAGCCAGCTGCGCAAGCGGAGCGTCCAGCGCCGCCAAGCGACGCAGCGCTTGACGTTGTCAGCAGCATGCGGGAGGGGCGCAGCGCGCTTGGCTCTTCCAAGCCGAATGCCACACGGGACAAGCGGGTAGGCGTCAGGGTGAGCACAGATGCCCGGACGGATTTCGCGGACTCTCGCGGCCCCGGGGCCGCTGCCGCGGCTCAGAGCCGCATGCTCAAGAAGAGGGTGGAGAACCGGCTGAACAAGAAGCCCGATCGGGGCTCGCTTCTGAGGCGCGTCCGTGCGCAGACCAACTTATCCTCGACTTTGTGCGCCTCTGCATGCCCATGTTTGTCGTGATCTACTTTGGCGCCATCGTCGGCTTCGGCCAGGAGAAGAACGCCAGGTTGGGCCCGTACTCGCAGACTATGCTTTACGTGGGCAAGCGCTGGGTGCTTACGACGCGCCTCATCTTCCAGGCGGACCTAACCAACGTCGACTACGAGCCGGAGTGGGCGCGCTGGCGGCCCGCGCTGTCCATTACCCCGCCGGCCGAACGCACCCGGCATCTGCTATACGAGCTCCTCAACACCTCGGACGTCATCCTCTACCCAAACGAGGAGGTGGGCACGTTGCCAATGGTAAGCCACGAGGAGTGGCCCGACTCGTACCACATCGAGTTCAAGGACGCCTGCCAAAGCGACGCCTGCCGGAACGCTGTGGAAGACTTGAACCGGCTCAAGCTCAAGCGCGGGCTCAACGCCGCCCTAGATCGCCTGGTCAAGATCGTCGAGGGCATTCTCGAGGGGAACCACTCGCGCGACTCTGTGATTCGCTTCCAGGAGGACGTCTGGCTGCGCGAGGCCAGTGCAGAGTACATGCGGGTCTACTCGCGGAACGTGCTGGAGATGGCCAGCGCCGAGCGTCGCAAAGGCGTGCTCCTTTGCGTCGCCTTCCTGGCCACGCTTGTCCTCGTGCTCTCGGTCGTGGCGCGCACGTTTCGTCAGGTCAACAACGAGCTCAAGAACTCGCAGTATGTGCTCCTCATGCTGCCGGCCGAGGTTCTCACCAGTGCTACCGGTCTGCAAAACCTTCTCCGCATCTAGCTCTGCCTGCTCCGCCGCCACACGATCGTGTTTACCACCAAGCCCAAGCTGCTCGAGCAGAAGACAGGGCCATAGCTGTTGGGTCTTGGCGTCGAAAAGCCGCGCCACGGCACTATGAGCAAGCGAGGAACCCCAAAAGCAAAACGGTTGAGCTACTGTTCGCTTGCAGCGCTGGTCAAGCACTCGCCCCTGACTGACCTGACGGCGGCGGCAACATCGCGCTGGTTGATTTTCAATGCCGTTCGCCGCGCCATCCTCAATGCCGTACACTCGTTTCACGTGGAGCTCCTCCAGCACGTTGTTGTTGTTGTTGAACTGCAGGCGCTCCAGCGGCGTCGTGGGGCCTCCGTGGTCAGTGATCCCTCGAAAGTACGTATCGCAACCCATCCGGAAATGCCACCGCCGCACCGCCGACCCTCAAGAGTCGCCCGCGACGCCGCCACGCGTCCGTAGCGTCGCCCTCGCGCAACGCACAGCAAGCGCCATCATTGATTCATCTCTCTTCTCAGGGGCTGGGGCCTTCATCGATCGATTCTTGACTATTCACGGCGTGGTCTGGCAGGTGATGCCGCTGTCGGCGAAGAACAGCACGCAGTCGGGCGCGGTCCTGCACTCGCGACGGTTGAGGCTCGCGCACGGATCGGCGGTGGTCGTGGGGGCGACGTCGACGGCGTGGCAGCGCTTGCGGTCCTCGCGAAGGCCGCTGCCGAGGAACTTGCCCCACTTGCAGACGTCGTCCGGCTGTTGCTTG
Organism: Thraustochytrium striatum; assembly: GCA_022244645.1. Taxonomy (NCBI): domain Eukaryota; class Bigyra; order Thraustochytrida; family Thraustochytriidae; genus Thraustochytrium; species Thraustochytrium striatum. The sequence continues at coordinate 19,015 of JACDIV010000116.1, read as the reverse complement.
CACTCCTTCTTGCGCAGCCCGTCGCAGACGGTGTCACGGCCGCCGGCCTTCTCGAAGCAAGCCTTCTTGTTCGTGCCCTCGTCCAGGCGCCACTCGCAGGTGTCGTTCTTCTTGCAGTTGTTCTTCTTCGTGAGGCCAGTGCAGGCCGAGCCGCCAGAGTCCCCTTCTTCTCGAGCAGCCCTTGCTCTTGCCGGTCTTCCACTCGCAGACGTCGCTCTTCTCTTGCACTTGCCCTTGGCCAGCTTGCTGCACTTGTTGGAGCTCTCGCCGCCATCGCCTTCAGGGTCCGGGTAGCACACCTCGACGCCGTTGCTGTCCTCGATGACGCCCCAGAGACAGGTGCCCTCCTTCTTCTGGCACTTGCGGCGGTTGAAGCCCCAGCAGTCACCTTCCTTGGGCGCCACGTACAGGTTGGCAAAGCGCGGCAGCGTCGCACAGCTCCTTTTCGTCGTCCCAAAAGCAGTGGTGGCGCATGAGCGCCTGCTCGAGATCGTTCTTGCGCGTCTTCTCGCCGCGGTAGTTGCGCTTGACGCGGGCGCAGTGGTTGGGCCGTTCTTGGTCCTTGAGTCCGCCGTCCGTGTTGATGGCCAAGCACGGGTTGACCTGCTTGATGACGGGGTCACACACGGCGTTGCGCATCTGCAGCGCGTACTCGTCCGCGGTCTCGCCCTTGGCCTTGGCGCCACGCAGCCAGGCCACGTCGCACACGCAATAGCCAAGCGGCGACAAGTCCTCGGCCTCGCTGGACTGGTAGCACGCCACGGTGACGTCGGGCCGCTTGTTCGCGAGCTTCTCGCGCGCCTCGCACATGGCCTCGAGCGTGCCATCGGGCGCGTTGTCCAGCAGGCCCTCCGTGAGCAGCACGATGACCGGGTTGTCCTCGGGCAGGCCATCGAGGTCCTTGGCGATGCCGCCAACCTGATGGTCGAGCAGGGTGCTGAGGTCCGTCCAGCCCTGCGCACCGGAGAGCGCGTCCAGGTAGTCGGTGAGCTGCTTGCCGATGTAGCTGGCCTTGCCCGGCAGCTGGCCGTTCTCCATCTTGCTGATGCCGCCGCTGGGCACGAGTGACGGTCTGCTGCAGCGCAGTTCCGACCATGACCAAGCCCGCGCGCGCGCCATAGTCTGGGTCGATGTACATCGTGTCAAGCAGTGCCTTGGCGACGTCCTTTTGCGCCTGCAGCGCGTCGGGCGAGGCGCTGACGTCAAAGGCGAGGACCACGCGCGCGTCCGTGCAAAAGCCAAAGGGCGTCGGTGCCGCTGTCGGCGAGGCGGACGGCGTGGCGATGATGGGCGCGGCCGACGGTGAGGTCGAGGGAGAAGGTGAGGGCGACGCTGAAGGCGACGTTGAAGGCGCGGCCGACGGCGCAGGCGTCGGCGAGGCCGAAGGCGACGTTGAGGGGGAGAACGAAGGCGACGCGGAAGGCGATGTTGAAGGCGAAACCGACGGCGTCGTTGACGGTGACGTTGAAGGCGAGGTCGTGGGTGTTGCCGAGGGCGATGCTGTTGGTGAAGTTGAGGGCGACCTTGACGGGAAAGATGTCGGCGACAAAGAAGGCGAGGCTGTCGGCGTCGCTGACGGCGAGGCTGACGGCGCTGCCGAAGGCGACGCCGAGGGCGAACTTGATGTAGGCGATGAAGAAGGCGATGAAGAAGGCGAAGCTGACGGTGAGACTGACGGCATTGCCGAAGGCGACTCTGAAGGCGACATCACAGGTGACGCTGAAGGTGTCCACGACGGCGTGGTTGAAGGTGACGACGTTGGCGACGGGCTCGACCCGCAGAGCCACGCGGCCGAGTCCTTCCTGTGGCACGTGAATTTATCAGCCTCGGGATACTCAAGTGAAGTACCTCCGATCTGGCACTGCCCGGTGAAGTATTTGACCTGCTGCACGTATGTGTCGGTATAGGAATAGTCACCAATGGCGTTGTCCTCAAAGTGGAGGTAACAGACAGCTCCCTCGGCTTCTCCGAGGCTGAAGCCCAAGCAATTGCCGCGCTTCGTGCACTTGTCGGCGCAGGCCTGCAGCGCGCCGTCGGAATGAATTAGCTTCGCGACAATGTCGAACATGGCGCCGTTCTCATTAGTACAGTACCCCCGTCCCCATCAGCGTGTACGTCTCCTCGCCCTGTGTCGGCTGCACCAGGTACAACGCGGCAAGCACGACGGCGCGCGCTGCACCAAGTCGCCCCATCGTCCGGCTCGTCGTCAGCTCTTTGCACTCACGGATGTCCTTGTCGATCGAGGTCTGCTGCCCGCCCAAGTCGCCCATGCCCTGCTCGTGCATCCGTCAACACCAATCGAAGAGGCAAGCACAGCGTGACAACGGATAGGTTCCGTTGCCACTTCTCGCCCAGCTTTTCCCTCTCGTTACCGTCTGGGCTGCGAGCCTTCCTCCTTGGCCAGAGGCCCCGGCGGCGCTTGAGCCCCAGGTGGTATAGATCTGCGCGGCAGATCAGAGAGTGCAGACGAGGGGCTCAGGCCCCGCCGGGGCTCTGGCCAAGGTGGAAGGCTCGCCGACCAGACGGTAAGAGGCAAGCACAGGGTGTCAACGGATAGTTTCCGTTGCCACTTCTCGCCCAAGGGTTTTTTTTTTTTTTTTTTTTCTCTCGGTTTGGTGACAGCCTGCTCAGTCAGTCAGTCAAGCATCCAAGGCCAAGCATGACAAATACGGCGCCGCCCTCGGCCCCGACAACAAGCTTCTCGTCCCGGTCCTCTCTACTGCAGGCGGTACGGCCGGCGACTGGCCCAAACTCTGCCGCATCGTGCGCGACTACTACGCCAAGCACCAACTCGACGGCCAAGCTGCTAGCCGTCGCATCCTCGCGGAGACATGCTCTTTCAGCACCAGCGGCACCTATTGCGCGCGCTCCTGGCGACCCAGGACCCGCTCGCCCCTCCTGCGGTGGCACATGCGCAAGACCTCGGTTTATACCGATGGCAGCCTGTGCTCCCTGCACACAGCCCCACGCGGCACCGAAGTGGGAGTTGGGTAACTCTAGCTTGATGTTAACCTCGCGACCAGTCTCGACTCGGCTTTGAAGAGTAATGTCAAAGAGCAAAACGGTTGAGATACTGTTCGCTTGCAGCGCTGGTCAAAGCACTTGCCCCTGACTGACCTGACGGCGGCGGCAACATCGCGCTGGTTGATTGCCTTGCTGACGGCGAGTAGAGCTACTCTTTCGACTGCAGCTCGCCGATCGCTCTAAACGCCGAGCCTGACAACGAGGCTGCAGCCAGGCTTGGTTATGCGAGCGCTGCAGAGGCCGCGGCGTTCTGGAGCAGCGAGGCTCGAGCGGAGGTCGTGGCTGTGCCAACCGGGCCCGACGACGCGACGCTGGTGCGGTTCTTGTCGCGGCTGCGCGACGCCAAGGAGTTTGGCATCGCCGAGACGCGCAAGGCGCTCGCCAAGCGCGTGGTCGATGTGCTCGAGCTGCTGTCTGGCGACGACGAGCACGTGCGCGAGGAGCTGCTCCTGCGCATGGCCGACTCGCTGGACGCGTGCGGCGACAAGCCGGTGTGGGCGCTCAACCAGATGCACCTGGTTGTGGAGATCGCCAAGGCCCGAGAAAGCGCCGAGCAGCTGCGGGACCTCGGGCGCAGGGTGATGCGGCTCATGGTCGTGCACGAGCACGCCAAGCGCAAGGTGGACTCGCTGCGCTGGGTGGACGACGTCTGCGTGTACCTGCGCTTCGAGATCGACTTGCGCGAGGCGCTCGACCTGCCCGTCGACGCCACGGCCATGATCTTCCCGAGCTACATCAAGATCGAGGACGCAGAGTTGGATGCGGCCAAGGACGACGCGCTGGCCATCGCGGACGCACAGTTCGAGGCGTGGCTCGCCGAGTGGCCCGAGTGGCAGCGGCACCAGCGGCACCAAGTGGCCGCCGAGCTGAGGTGGCAGGAGCTGGCCGAGATCAAGCGGCGGCAGAGCCTCCGCAAGCGCGTGAGCCGGCGTCTGAGCCGGCTGGTGAGCGTCGTGGGCGACAAGGTGGTCGACCCGGTGACTCTTGATGGCGGCAAGAGCGTGTGGAGCTTGAGCGACCTGCTGCGGCACTGGGAGCGCACGGGCCTGGACCTGCACAACGCGCCGGCGTCCGTCGAGCAGCTCCGCAGCGGCCTCAAGCGCGTGGTCGCCTAAGCAGATCTTGAAGAAAATAAACACGTTTTAGTAGTTTCCTTGGCCACCAGCGAGCTCTGGCGCTAGTAGAGCATCCGATCTCTGCTGGCCGGCCATGGACCGCGTAGAGGGCCGCAGGCGACCGACCCGGCAGCGAGCAGCCGGGCCGGGCTGCTCGCTGGCTTGCTCAGCACTTGCCCGCCAGGAGCTGTGGCGGCGGGCCACGGCGCACTTGGCCGAGCTTGTAGAGGAAGACCGCGAGCAGCACAAAGGCGATGGCGATGGACTTGACCAGGTCGACGCGCGTGCCAAACCAGATGTGGTCCAGCAGCACGGTTACTACCACGGCCAGTAGGCTCTGCATCATCTTGACCAGCGAGTCGAGATAGCGCAGCACGAGCGACACGAGCAGCCCGTAGAACGCCGACAGGGCCGCGCTGGTCCAGGCGCCGGCGTTCCAGCCGGCGAACAGCGGCTCGGACGCCAGCGCGCGCGGCCCCTCCTGCGCGAGCACGAACAGCAAGCCCGCCGCCAGCCCGTACACCGCAAAGTACACCTGCTGCAGCGGGTACGAGAACCCGCCCGCCGAGAGCGTCTTGAAGAAGCGGTCCATCCACACGATGGCCAGCGAGTCGAGCAGGCACTTGAAGAGCAGGATGGCCACGCCAACCGCCTCCGAGCCGCGCTCCCCCTCCGCCGCCGTAGCCGCCGTGGCCGCAGCCGCGCCGCCAAACTTGTCCGCCTCGAAGAGCGTGGCAGCCAGCACGAGCTGCGCGATGGCGACCCACTGCACCTGCGAGAGGTAGCGGCCGAGGCCGTAGCGAAACAGCAGCCCCACGAGCACGATGCGGCTTTGCTTGACGACCGAGAAGGTGGAGGCGGAGATGTGCTGGAACATGAAGAAGTTGAGCACGTCGCTGGCGACATACAGGAGCGTCGGCGGCAGCAGGTAGGCCGACAGCGCCAGATTGCGCCGCCAGCCGTTCGTGGAGCGCCGCGCCTCTGGCGCGAGGCGGAAGAGCAGCAGCGAGAAGCCCAGCACCATGGCCTTGACCACGACGACCCACACCGAGAACCGGAACGGGTAGCGCCGCGCGCCGCCCTTGGCCCACACGAGCGTGATGGGCCGCAGCCCGTCCACGATCACCGCAAGCGCCACCAGCGCCGTGGCCAGCGCCAGCTTGAGCCGCGCCTGCCGCTGCGGCGCCGACAGCGCCTGGGTGTCCCCGCGCGCCTTGAACAGCCGCTGGAAGAGCACTCCAAAGCCGCCGCGCGAATGGCCCTCGGGCTCAATGTACTTGAACCGCTTGGGCTGCGGGTCGTCCACCTCCGCGAACGACTCGGACGGCAGCGCGAACGGCGCCGGCACCACCAGCGAGTCGCGCTTGGGGATCACATAGCCCTCCTCGCGGTGCACCGGCAGGATGGCGCGGCCATTCCCCATGTCGCCATCGTCCACGCCGCCATTGCGAGCGACGCCGTCGTAAGCGCCGCCGTACGCGCGCGCACCGCCGCCGCCGCCGCTGCCGCCGCCGAGCAGTGCCGCGTCCTCGCCCGCCGACATCTGGCGCGCGCGCTGCTGCTGCTGCCGCTGCTGCTGCTGCAACTGCAGTAACTGCAGCTGCTGGACCTGGCTGCCATGACCCTGCGCGAGGCGACGACGCGCGCGGCGCCGGGCGAGGCCAGGGCCGCGCTCGCGGCGGGCGGGGGCGGCGCCGCCGCCCCTGCTGGTGCTGGTGCTGGTCCTGCTGGTCCTGCGGCCGGCGCGGCGCCGATCCGCGGCGAGCTGGTCATGGTGCAGACGCTGACGCGGCATGGGGCGCGCGCGCCGGACAAGGTGGTGGCGAAGCAGTCGTGTCGCGCTGTGTGGCCCTCGGTGGACAAGCTGCGCACCGACTTTGCGGCCGAGCCGGGCCGTCTCACGCCGCAGGGCGTGCAGACCATGGTCGATGTCGGCGCGATGCTGCGCGCGCGCTACGTGCACGCGGCGGACGGCGCGGCGCGCGGCGCGCTCGGCACGCCGCCCACGTACCAGGCCGGCCTGAGCGACTGGGAGTTCGTGGCGCGGCAGGGTCTGCGGCAGCAGCGGTCCATTGCCGCGATCGCGCAGGGGCTGTTCCCGGGCGAGCCCGTGCCGGTGGCCGTGACGCCGCGCGCGGAGGACAGCGCGCTGGGCGGGCCGGCGCCCGCCTGCGGCAACCTCACCGCCGCCATGATCGTGCGCTGGCACGCGCGCCAAGGCCGCGACCTCGTGGACGGCGCGCATGCCGCGCTGGCGCGCGAGGCCGAGGCGCTGTGCGGCGTGAACCTGACGGGCAACCCGGTGAACGCCAAGCCGGGCGGGCCCAACCCGCACGCGTGGATCGGCGACATCAGCGACGCGCTGGACGCGGCCGTGGCCTGCGAGGTGCCGCTGCCGCCGGCCTTCTCGCCCGAGCTGCACGCCAACCTGACGCGGCTGGCGTTCGCGCTGCAGGAGGGCAGCCACTACGACGACCCGCGCGGCGCGACCATGTTCGCGGGCGCCTTCCCCGAGCAGCTGCTGGCGCCGTTCGAGGCCTGGCAGCGCGCGGCGCAGCGGCCGAAGAAGACGCCGCGCGCGCGGCTGTTCTCGTGCTCGCGCGAGCTCAGTACGGGCTGGAGCACATGTTCGGCTGGCGCACCTCGCCGCCCGGCCAGCCGCCCGGCCGCGTTACCAGCGGGACGACCTTCATCTGGGAGCTGCACAGGCGAGAGGGCAACGCCACCAAGGGCCGCGGGGCGGGGTTTGCGCTCCGGACGCTCTGGTGGGCGCCCGGGATGGCCGCGCCGCAGCCGCTGCAGCCGGAGGTCTCGCTGGCCGAGTTTCGGGCGGCGTACGAGGCTTACATTGGCGCCCACGGCGGCGGCTGGCAGCAGCTCTGCGACTTTGAGCACTGGGACCCGCTGCGCGAGCGCCACGTCTCGAGCGGGTGGCGCAACCCGTTCGCGGAGACCGCCAAGGTCGACACGGTGGCGCCCGAGACCGCCGAGCAGGCGCTGGCTGCCGCCGGGGCGAACGAGACAGACGGCAGCAGCGGCGATGGCAGCGGCGATAAACAGCAGCAGCGCGGCGCGGTGGGCGCTGGAGGTGCTAGTCGGCGGCGGTCTGCTCGTGGCGGCGGCTTGCTGCGTCGCGCGGTTCCTCAGCTTCAACGGCGGGTACGCATCTAAGCGCGAGCGCGGCGCGGCTGGAGCGGCGAAAGGAGCAGCAGCTGCTGCTGTTCCACTGAAGCCGAGTCGTAACCCACGTCCCACTTGAATGCCGAGCGGGAAGCACAGGCTGCCAGACCGAGGTCTAGCGCATGTGTCCGGTTCCTCGGCCGCGAGGAGCAAGTGAAGGTGCTGGAAAAGATCGCGTCTCGACGAGGAGGCAGGCGACGGCTGGCAGCTTGGCCGTCAAGGCGATGGGCGGTGTAATTGTCGCGCGCGAATGCCACACAGTACTTGGCCAGAAGAGGAAGAAACAAGAAGCGAAGGACCAGGCCGATCAAGGACTTGCCTGTACACCGTTGTCGAGTACGGTACTGAGTACCGGTACCCGGTATGACGGGCAGCAGACCAGTTGGCTGCGCCCTCGCTAACCGCAGAGCACGCAGAACACGCAGACGGGCAGCGGCGGGCCAATGCTCTCGTCCTCACGACGACGGACTCTCTCCGCGCTCAGTGGCAGATGTTTTTGTCGTTGACCCCTTTGGCGCACCCTGCTCGCAGCCCCGTGAGGCTCCAGCATCGGATGTGCTCTCTTGCTGGCGCACGCAGCGCGCCCACACAGAAATGTTGCCTGACTTGCGACAGTGAAACTGGTTGCCCAGCACGTGCAAGGTCACGTCAATTAGGCAATTTCAAAGGGAGGGGGATTCTGGGAGACTGTGACGTGCGCGTTGCGCTGGAATAGTTGCGCAGGCGGTGCAGCACCAGAACCAGAACCAGAACCAGCAGGGCACGATGATCTGCTTGTCGCCCCGCGAAGCCACGGAGCTGCTGCTGCGTGGCGAGGCACCCGCGGGAATGCGTGTGGACGGCGACCTCAATCTTCGTCGTTGCTCGGCCTTGACAAGCCTGCCACACGGCCTCAGCGTCAGCGGCGACCTCAATCTCGAGGGCTGCTCTGCGCTGGACAGCCTGCCAGACAGCCTCAGCGTCCGTGGCAACCTCTCTTATTGACTGCTGGGCCCTTGAGGAGCGGCACCGCGACTACATGGGCGCTTTCTTCGAGCAGCTTTCGGCGGTGCTGGGACCTGAGGCTGGGCTCTCTCTGGATGGGATTCTGTCAAGCAAGTGCCCGATGGCTTTCGCGTTGGCGGTTTTCTCGAGCTCGAGGCTGCGAGTACCTGACCAGCCTGGGCGACGGCCTCAGCGTCGGCGGTGACCTCAATCTTTGCTGGTGCTCAGGCCTGACCAGGCTGGGGGACGGCCTCAGCATCGGTGGCAACCTCAATCTCAGCAACAACACGGCGCTGGAAAATGCACACCGCAATGACATGGACGGCTTCTTCGAGCAACTTTCAGCAGTGCTGGGGCCCAAGGCCGGGCTCTCTCTCGCTAGCTGGGATGCTATCAAGCACGTACCGGATGGCTTTAGCGTCGGCGGCGACCTCGATCTCCAACTTGCTTCGCCCTGAGGAGCCTGGGCGACGGTGTCAACGTCGGTGGGGAGCTCCGGATCCAATTCTGCCGGGACCTGACCAGCCTGGGCTTCGGCCTAGGAGTCGGTCAGGACCTCGAGGTTCGTGACTGTCCGCTTTAACCAACCTAGGCTACGGCCTCAGCGTTGGCGGGCACTGTAGTTTTTCCAGCGCCTCTGCGCTGACCATCCTGCCGGACGGCCTTTTTGTCGGCAGCAGCCTTTCTCTTCGGGACTGCTCGGCCCTGACCAGCCTGGGCGACGGCCTCAGCGTCGGCGGCCTTCTCACTCTTACGGGCTGTTCGGCCCTGCAGGAGCGGCACCGCGGCGACATGGGCGCCTTCTTCGAGCAGCTTTCGGCAGTGCTGGGCCCAAGGCCGGGCTCTCTCTCGAGGGATGGGATGCTGTTGAGCAAGTGCCCGATGGCTTCAGCGTCGGCGGCGACCTCAATCTCGAAAAATGCTCGGCCCTGACCAAGCTGGGCGACGACCTCAGCGTCGGCGGCGACCTCGGCCTTCAAGGCTGCTCGGCCTTAACCAGCCTGCCCGTGAGTCTGATCAAGGTCAACGGCACACTCAACCTGGAGGGTTGCGCAAGGCTCACCAGTGTGCCCGAGGGGCTCGTCGTGGACGGCGACTTGAACTTGTTTGACTGCACGGCAATGACAAGCTTGCCGACGAGCCTTCGCGTCAGCGGCACGCTCGACCTGAGCCGGTGCACGGCGTTGGAGGCGCAGCACGAGGCGAACATGGAGGCCTTTCTTGTGGCGCTGCGGGAGATCATTGGGCCAAGTGGTGATCTGGGGCTTCGCGGTGGACAACCATCCGCGAGCTGCCTGACTGCTACGCCGATATTGGTGGCAAGCTGGACCTGACTTGGTGCACCGAACTCACTCGTCTTCCAGAGGGCCTGCACGTGCGTGGCGATCTGGACCTTCGTCGATGTACAGCGCTTCGTCGTCTACCAGATGGCCTTCGCGTGGCTGGCTGGCTTGACCTTGAAGCCTGCACGTCGCTGGAGAGTCTGCCAGCCGGTCTTCAGGTCTCTGGTCGCCTCGACGCCACGCAATGCACTTCTCTCACAAGCCTGCCGGAGGACCTGCATGTCGGTGGAGGACTTCAGCTGTTGAGGTGCACGTCGCTGGAGAGCCTACCAGCCGGTCTTCAGGTCTCTGGTGACCTCAACGCCATGCGATGCACTTCTCTCACAAGCCTGCCGGAGGACCTGCACGTCGGTGGAGACCTTTGGCTTGAGCAATGCACATCGCTGGAGAGTCTGCCAGCCAGCATTCTCGAGTGGCCGCTGCGCGGGAATGGCGACCTGCACGACATCTACCTGGGCGGCTCGGGGCTCTCGGCGGAGACGCTCGAGTGGCTTCGCGAGGCAGACGCGCCAGGTCTTCGATTCTACGTCGACCTCGAAAGCGACGAGTCTGACGACGAGTCTGACGACGAGGCTGTAGCAAGGCCTGGTTTTGCGAGCGCTGCAGACGCCGCGGCGTTCTGGAGCAGCGAGGCTCAGGTGGAGGCCGCGGCTGTGCCAACGGGGGCCGACGACGCGACGCTGGTGCGGTTCTTGTCGCGGCTACGCGACGCCAAGGAGTTTGGCATCGCCGAGACGCGCAAGGCGCTCGCCAAGCGCGTGGTCGATGTGCTCGAGCTGCTGTCTGGCGACGACGAGCACGTGCGCGAGGAGCTGCTGCGGATGAGCGACTCGCTGGACGCGTGCGGCGACAAGCCGGTCTGGGCGCTCAACCAGATGCACCTGGTCGTGGAGATCACCGAGGCCCGAGAGAGCGCCGAGCAGCTGCGGGACCTCGGGCGCAGGGTGATGCGGCTCATGGTCGTGCACGAGCACGCCAAGCGCAAGGTGGACTCGCTGCGCTGGGTGGACGACGTCTGCGTGTACCTGCGCTTCGAGATCGACCTGCGCGAGGCACTCGACCTGCCCGTGGCGGCGACGGCCATGATCTTCCCGAGCTACATCAACGTGACGGATGATGATTTGGAGGCGGCCAAGGACGACGCGCTGGCCATCACGGACGCGCAGTTCGAGGCGTGGCTCGCCGAGTGGCCCGAGTGGCAGCGGCACAAGCGGCACCAAGTGGTCGCCGAGCTGACGTGGCAGGAGCTGGCCGAGATCAAGCGGCGGCAGAGCCTCCGCAAGCGCGTGAGCCGGCGTCTGAGCCGGCTGGTAAGCGTCGTGGGCGACAAGGTGGTCGACCCGGTGACTCTCGATAATGGCAAGAGCGTGTGGAGCCTGAGCGACCTGCTGCGGCACTGGGAGCGCACGGGCCTGGACCTGCACAACGCGCCGGTGTCCGTCGAGCAGCTGCGCAGCAACCTCAAGCGGGTGGTCGCTTAAGCAGATCAAAAGAAATGATGGAGCCAAAAAAACTATTCTCTCCCCGCCAGCCGCTGCACACGCGCACGCCCTCGGCCTCCGCCGGCGGCACCTTGTGCATCCCGCGGCCTTGCCCAGCATCGACGTCAGGGGCGGCTAACGCTTCCACAATCAGGCACCTTGCTTCTCCGGCTTGCCTCCCGTCGTCGGGAAAGTTGGCGCTGCCTCACCTGCGCCGGAGCTCTTCGGAAGCCGACCTCGCGACGAACGACGTTGCCAATGGCTCTCGCCTCTGGCCTGGCGACGAGCTCGCCGAGCTGCCAAGTGTCGTGGCTGCCCCGAGCGCGCCGACTCCAATGGAGGCTTGCCTGGATGCGCTGGGATTGGAGGGATCTTGGAATAGAGTCTTGCATTCCGAATGGCCTCACAGCCTCACAGTTGTCAACGTAGGCCACGGTGATGTGCTCTAGAGCTACTAGTCCGGAGGCCAGCAGTTTGCATCCCCGGTCCGGCCGGCGCCAAGGGGGCTGTGGAACCGACGGTCGCGAAGGCCGCTAGCCGTGTATGTGGTAACATGGTCAGGCAGCGTTTACGTTTTATGTTCTATCTTGAGCACTACTTCACGCCGTAAAGCACGAGCGCGAGTCGTCAGAGTCGCTGGCAAAGCCCCACGTGCAGCCGTCGGTGCGCTTGCAGCGACCGCGGCCCAGCCCAGTGCAGGCGTCGTCCTCGACCACGTCGTCGCAGTCGGGCGTGTCCGAGCAGTCGCCGCACTCGCCGCGCACGTAATCGCCACAGCCGTCGCTAAAGCAGGTCGGGCAGGTCACGGCTCCGCACGAATAGGACAGGTAGTCGCACGTCTCCTGGACCGGCGATGGCGTGGGACCCGGCGTGGGCAGCGGCGTAGGCGAGCTGTCCTCGCAGTCGGGCGTCGTGGGGCAGGCGCCACACTCGCTGCGCACGTACTCGCCACAGCCGTCGCTAAAGCAGGTGTCCGGGCAGGTCACCGCGCCGCAGTCGTAGGACAGGTAGTCGCAGGTCTCCGTTGTCGTCGCGGTTCCAGTCGACGGTGATGGCGACGGTGCGGTCGTCTCGGTCTCGCAATTGGGCGTGTCGGAGCAGGCGCCGCACTCGCTGCGCACGTACTCGCCGCAGCCGTCGCTAAAGCAGGTGTCCGGGCAGGTCACCGCGCCGCAATCGTAGGAGCGGTAGTCGCACGAGTCCTGCAGCGCGCGCATCTCGCTGCCGGTAAGCGCGGAGGCGCCAGGCGCCAGGCAGGCCAAGGCGCCGACCACCGCGAGGGCCATCTTGCTGACGTTGGGCTTGGTCATTCTTTCCGGGCTCTGGATCTGCTTTTTGCTCGTTGTTGTTTTGGTTTTGGCAAGTGGATCGACGGTCCTCGCGGCCAGGCAGCAGAGCAGCCCAGTCGCACAGCTAGTCAGCGCGAGGGGGGTTTCGTCACAGCGACTCGACCCTCAACTCGGGCGTTGGGAAGCTCGCTTGGTCGAGGAAGAAGTGGGTTCAGCGCCGCTGTGCTGCGCTGAAACCCAAATCGCAATCGGAGTTTGCGTCCGAGTCGGGCAACACGGGCTCCCCAAGCTCCGACCTGGAACCAGGGGCACACAAGCCGCCAGAGACACGCCCGCCCGCAGCAGGAGAGCTGGCTGGCACGTTTGAGCCCGACGCCTTTGCACAGCCAGCTGTCCAGCAACCAGTAGATTTTTCCTCGCTCGTTTGGCGACGAGACACGCTGGCCCGGGGCTGAAAGAGCCTGCTGCCCTGCCGCTGCGCGTGCTCTTCAGCTGTGCTCTGAATTCGAATGGGGAAGCCCCGCCCATGCTGGCCCGCAGCCTCTCTGCCCAGAGCAGCATCAGACGGAGATGGGGCAGCGGCCTACGAGTCACTTCTGGGGCCTCACTTTGTCCAGTCAAGACGCATCCTCGCTCCCCAAGTACCGGTACTTTATCCAGGTGGGCTGATGCTGAACCCGATCATGCTTTCCACGCAGTGAGAGCGCGGCCGGCGCTTCAAGAGGAGTGCAGCTCCAACAGCGCTGACCAGCTGCGCGACGGACGCGCATTCAAGTACGCCACCTTGCCTTGCCTTGCGGCGACCAGCAATGACAAGAGGCAAAACCCAAACAAGAGCAGCCAAGACCACCAAGAAAGCAAGCAAAAAAGCCACTCCGTAGAATGACCAACCTCGGCATGACCAAAACGATCCTCATCCTCGGCGCCCTCGCCTGCCTCGCGCCTGGCGCCTCGGCGCGGATCGGCAGTGAGAGGCGTGCTCTCCAGGACTCGTGCGACTACCTCTCGTACGACTGTGGCGCGGTGACCTGCCCGGACACGTGCTTTAGCGACGGCTGCGGCGAGTACGTGCGCGGCGAGTGCGGCGCCTGCCCGACACGCCCGACTGCACCACCACGCCGGCGCCCACGCCGGCGCCCACGATCGCGGAGGTACGATGCAACTACCGCTCGTACGAGTGTGGCGCAGTGACCTGCCCAGACACGTGCTTTAGCGACGGCTGCGGCGAATACGTGCGCGGCGAGTGCGGCGCCTGCCCCGACACGCCCGACTGCGAGGACATGACGTCCGCACCGACTGCCGCGCCCACAACCAGGTCTTCGTGCCCGCAGGGCTTTCCTCGCTGGCTGTGCAACATGTGGCCGTAAATCGGGCCGCTGCCCTGTCACGTCGTCGCGCTCAATCAATCAATCAAGCTGCGCAAGAGCGTGGAATTCCTTTTTCATTTCTCTACTTTTTTCTCGCTTGCAAGCCACAGGTCCACCTCGCCGCTCCTGGCCCTGGCCATGCATCGACCGAACGCTGGCACGCGTGCATTCGAACCTAAATCCAGCTGCTCTTTGCTCAACGACGATGCGCACTGCAGCTGCAACAGCTGGGGTCGTGTGGGCCTCTGCTGTGGAATGCGTCGTGCGCCCGCGTGCCGGGTCGAATCTCGCAGACGCCAGCATTCTGCTGGCGCTTGTTGGCCAAAGACGATCGATCATCTTTTGGCGGTGGTGCGTTTTGTTTCGCACATCGAAAAGCACGGGCGCGCCGCATCCGTCTCATCGCTAGAGCTCCTCGTGCAACAGGTCGTTCGCAAGCGCTCGCATTGCCTGGGAGCCACGCAGCTGTCGCTGGCAGGCGCAAGCGAGGAAGGGCGCCACAGTCGAACGACCAGTAGCCGCACGAGACTTGCAACAGCGTCTTGCATTGCGAGGCGGGCCACGGAGGCGGCGGCTGCGGCCAAGGCGGGAGGCTTGGCTTGCCCATCTGGATTGATCGTCAGTTCGATCTTCTTCTTCGAGTCGAGCCGAGCCGAGCCGCCACTTTGGAAACGAGACGAGTGGTCGGTCATGTCGAGGTGGCGTCATCCGAGAGGTGTGCCTCGGAAAACCCCTCTGCAGCGCCCAAAGCGACACGCGCTCGGAGGAGGAGGGGAAAGGGAAGAAAAAGTTCGGCTTTGGTCGGAGTGAAAAGAGTCGGGACTGTGTGGCACGGGGTGGCACTGAACAGCTTGCCGACGCTGCAGGAGCGCAGCTGACTCGGCGTGCGCGAGGCCAACAGATCGCGCGACGCGATGGAAGCACAGCAGACTGCTGCGTCCTACCTCGTGCACCGTTTTGGGTGGAGAGTCGCTGACTGATCGAGAGGCGCACTGGCACTTGCGGGCAAAACCCAAACTTCAACAGCAAGAACAGGAACAAGAACAGGGAAACAGGGAGATGATCGTCGGCAAGCTCGTGACCGCGGTTGGCACCCTCGTGGCCTCCGCCGATGCCGCCGGGTTGCGGAATGCCCTGCGCAACCGTGCCCTCGAATCTTCGACGGCCACGCCAAGCGCCTCGCTCTACGGCACCAGCAGCTCGGCCTATTTCGGTGACGCCGTGGACGTGAGCGGCAACTTGGTCATCGTGGGCGCGCGGCGCACCAACAGTGGCGTGGGCGCGGCCTACGTCGTGTCCACGGACGACACTGGCACGATGCACGAGCTGGAAAACCCGCTCACCTCGGACTGGTCGTACTTTGGCGAAGAGGTGGCCATCGATGGGTCGACCGCCGTGGTAGGCGCTTTCTTTGGCGACCACGAGGACTACAACGACTGCGGGGAGGCGTTCGTGTACACGCAGCAGAGCGACGGCTCGTGGAAGCTCTTGCAGACGCTGGAGCGCACGCGCGAGGCGCAAGCGTACTTTGGCGATGCCGTGGACATCTCGGGCGACTGGATTCTGGTTGGCGCCTCGGCCGGCAAGAGCGCCTACTTTTACAAGGTCAACTCGGACGGGACGTTCGAATTGCAGCAGACAGTGTCCAAGAGCGCCAGCGAGTTTGGCAATGCTGTGAGCATTGATGGCGACTATGCCGCCGTGGGCAGCTGGGCCGGCGACTCGGGCAAGATCTTTGTCTATGAGAAGGACGCTAACGACTCGTGGTCTCTGGCCAGCACGCTGACCTGCGACGCGTGCGAGTCTGGCTACGATTTGATCGGCAAGAGCGTCTCGCTGTCGGGCGACCGCCTAGTTGTGGGCACGCACAGCACGTCCGTCTGGTCGGATGACTCGTACCCGGGCTTTGCCCTCGTCTTTCGGCGTGGCTCGGACGGCAAGTGGGCGCTCGAGGCGACGCTTGCGGCCTCGGACGGCGTCAGCAACGACTACTTTGGCTACGACGTTGCACTCTACGGCTCACGGATCGTGGTGGGCGCATACGGCGCGGATGACGCCGGCACGAGCGCGGGCAAGGCGTACGTGTTCGAGCTGGACTCGAGCAGCGGCACGTGGACCGAGACGCACAAGATGCTCGGCGCCGTGGCAAACGACCGCTTTGGCCAAGCCGTCGCCACGGGCTCTGGCATGGTAGCCGTCGGAGCGTATGCCGAGGACACTGGCGCCAGCAGCGCCGGCGCCGTATCTCTACACCGACCTGTGACCGACCGTAAAAAAAATCATGACCTTTGTTGACTCCAGCGGACCTGTCTGGAACACACTGGGCGCGCACACGAGATCTGGTCGCCGAGCGTTCTGAAGCGAGTGGCGCCACGCGAGGCAGCACCGGCGGGCGGCGAAAGCTGTGACGAGCAAGCCGAAAGAGCGTACTCCAAGTACCGCACTTGTGTACCGGTAATCTGACTGACACGATCGTCAAGGAGCCTGGTGGAACCATGCAGCAAAATGGGAAAAAGCAAGCGCGGCGACCAGAAGAGCCAAAATGAGTGCTGTGCGGGCGGAGCAAAACAAGCAACACTCGCGCTTCCCACCTGGTCCCCCACGGTAGTACTAGACGAGCCCTACGGGGCTTAATTACGGAGTTCAGATGAGATCCGATGCTTGAAATACCCGTGTGATCGCTTGTGATCGGATGTCGCTTGCTCGTGCTCATTTGAGCCATCCACTCATTTCGAAGTCCTTAGGAGAAATGTATAGCGAAAACACTAGGACTTGACAAAGAAGCGACACGAACGCAAACTCCACAACGGATCTGGATCTTTTTTCTTTGTTGACGATACTTGATGATTGCAGCGCCTCTCGAGCTGGGACGCCGAGCAGCTGCTTGCGATCGCGGCGTCGCAAGTGAGCGGAGGCGCCGCTGGTGCCGCATAGGCCGAGGGACAATCGGTGCTAGACCGCCAAGTGCAAAGCTATGGTACCAACTGTCCACGTTGATTTGTGATCATTTTGGGCTCGACGCGACTTGATCAAGAGTGCCTTTGTGCTTGCCGCTGACCGCAGCAAGAACGGCGATGGTGGTCAGAGCCAGGAGCTATTGCGAGTAGACAGACGCTGCCAGGCCGTCTGCCTGGCCCGTAGCGCGTTGTGGCGCGTCCAAGGAGAGAAGAGCAAGTTGATGGTTGGGCGGAACACAAGGTCGGCGCGTGCCCGAGCAAGGTCGGGTAGAAGACGATAAAGGTGTCAGGAGGCTCGATGGTCTCGGCGGGGAGGTGGTGGCGGCCTTTGACGGCTTGACTGCCTCGCTTGTCGGCTTGGGCGCTCTGTACAGCGCGAGCCAGAGCGAAGAGTTGGCCTCCGTGTTGAGGCGAACGATCGACGAGTGGCGAGTATTGAGGCCAGGTGGCGCAACGATGGGCATGGCCTTGCTCAGGCAGAGGGTGCTAGGCACTTTGTCGGGCTCTGGGCGCGATGTGGCTAGCTCATGGGCAGCAAATAGATGGTTGCCCAGAGCAGCGGAAACGAGCTCATGCAGAGGACGAGCTATCGGCGCGGAGGCCGGAAGAGGACCTTGGTTGCTTTGTCGGGCGAGTGGAGGGGCCTGCTGACGGCCTCACGGCACGCTGTGTGGGCTAGTTTACTCTGAGCAAGTTGAACGCGGAGAACAAGCCCGCGACGGTGCGGAAGCGAATCAGCGACAAGGAGCGAGTACAAGGGGCAGCTGACGCAGCGGTGGGCGCGGCCTCGCCTGGGTGGAGGGCGCTAGAGCGTTTGCCGGGCTCTCGGCGCGATGTGGCTTGCGCGAGAGCAAGAAATTGATGTAGCGCTGAACAGCGGAAACGAGCTCACGCCGAGCGCAGGCTATTGGCGGGAGGCCGGAAGAGGACCTTGATTGCTTTCTCCGACAAGTGGAGATGCCCACGGACAGCCTCGCGGCGCGCTGTGTCGTGTCGGCTTGCTCACTCTGATCAGGTCGACCGAGGCCAGCAAGCCCGTGACGGTGCGGAAGCGACACAGCGGCAAGGAGCGAGTACAAGGGGCAGCAGACGCAACGATGGGCGCAGCCTCGTCTGAGCGGAGGGCGCTAGTGCGTTTGCCGGGCTCTCGGCGCGATGTGACAGGCGCGAGAGCAAGAAATTGATGGCTACGCAGAACAGCGGAAACGAGCTCACGCTGAGGCCGAGATACGGGCGGAGAGGCCCGTTGGGGCCTTGGTTGCTTTGTCGGGTGAGTGGAGGCCTGTTGACGGCTTCGTGGCGCGCCATATCGGCTTGCGCACTCTGGGCAAGTTGAACGAGGCCAGCAAGCCCGTGACGGTGCGGAAGCGAAACAGCGACAAGGAGCGGGATCTGGGAGCAGGGAGCGCAACGAAGGGTGCGGCCTCGCCTGGCAGAGGGCGCTAGGCCCATCGCCGGGCTCTGGGCGCGATGTGACAGGCGGGAGGGCAGCAAACAGATGGGTGCACAGTGCGGCGGAAACGAGCTCACGCTGAGGCCGAGATACGGGCGGAGAGGCCCGTTGGTGGCCTTGGTTGCTTTGTCGGACGAGTGGAGAGGCCTGTTGACAGCTTCGTGGCGCGCCGTATCGGCTTGCGCACTCTGAGCAGGTCGACCGAGGCCAGCAAGCCTGTGACGATGCGGAAGCGACACAGCGGCAAGGAGCGAGTACAAGGGCATGGGACGCAACGGTGGGCGCTATCTCGCCTGGTCGACGGTGCCAGCCACTTTGCCGGGCTCTGGGCGCGATGTGACAGGCGCGAGAGCAAGAAATTGATGCTTGCCCAGAGGAGCGGAAAAGAGCTCACGCTGAGGCCAGGATATGGGCGTGGAGGCCCGTTGGGGGCCTTGGTTGCTTTATCGGGCGAGTGGAGATGCCCACGGACAGCCTCGCGGCGCGCTGTGTCGGCTTGCTCACTCTGATCAGGTCGACCGAGGCCAGCAAGCCCGTGACGGTGCGGAAGCGACACAGCGGCAAGGAGCGAGTACAAGGGGCAACAGACGCAACGGTGGGCGCGGCCTCGTCTGAGCGGAGGCGCTAGTGCGTTTGCCGGGCTCTGGGCGCGATGTGGCTTGCGCGAGAGCAAGAAATTGATGGCTACAAAGCAGAGCGGAAACGAGCTCATGCAGAGGACGAGCTATCGGCGCGGAGGCCGGAAGAGGGCCTTGGTTGCTTTGCCGAACGAGTGGAGAGGCCTGTTGACAGCTTCGTGGCGCGCTGTGTCGGCTTGCTCAC